>OENT01002146.1:0-27243 GCA_900239685.1 Rotaria macrura | reverse complement strand
GTCGGTAACGGTCTGTGGGGGGGGGAGGGGGGGAGGGTCCAAATTTCTACCCTAAACACTTCAACACTCCTTTCAGGTCGTGTTTCACAAAAATACCATCATAACATCATAAGAACAACAGAGATATAGCCGTTAAGACAACTGTATTATAGATATATGAGTCATCTGCTTGGGTTATTACACCCCTGGGTGCAATTTAGACGCTGTTCAGAGCGCCTGAGAAAGATCAGTTAGCCAGGGGAAAACTGTAAGGAAGCAGGAGAGAAGAAACGTGGGTGTTATGACTTGTTACTCTACCAATGTGCGGATAAGTGCCTGTGCTTGAAAGTAAATTGTTGGTACTTGAAGCAGTCGACTGATGTGGCAATATCCCAAGAGGATAATTAGAAGCGCGAATATGAGAGCCAGAACACCGAATGGATGATGGTGAATATCCTTGAAAGGATGTAGCGTTCGTGAAGTCGGTGTGTTAGAGATAAAGTCGAGGATGGCGCGAAAGTCATCGGAAATGTAAGGTAGTTTGGGCCATTGAGATGTGTAGGGTAAATGACGCGAGAGGTCATAATCGTAGGGCTGGGTTGTGCTAAGAATGGTAGGGTTCTAAATAACCACCGTTGGGCCGATGATAAAAGGTTGAACTGAAATGGCAAAGCGTTCACATAGGAGTGTAGTCTTGGGAGGCATACTGATTAGGGTTACTGTCGATAAAGTACGTACAGTGTTATGGAGAACAGGCAGAGGGCTTGCTGAAGACAAGGTAGTTAACTGGTATTGTTGAGCAGAGTTGTTATATATAATCCAATGTATACGGAGTTGGTGAATGGATATGAGATCTGGCTAGGGTTCAATGTGGCATTGGGAGAGCAGTGTATCCGTTAGAACTTGGTACAAGCAAGTATCATTCCAGTGGCAGAATATAGGTGGAGTTTCACGGCATGTTGACATGATTCAAATATCGCATGTAAGAGATTCAATGAAAGTCCAATTAGTGAGGTTTGCATCGGCGAAGTCGATAGCGATAATATGGAGGATGTTTGAGAGGCGAACACGGAGATCGACGTGTGTGAACGGAATCGAGAGCAGTTCGTAGATGGTGAACGGAATTTGATGTTATAAGGTTGCAAAAAAAACAGGAAGAAATTGACAGGATGCCGAGAACAGGCTCCAAAGTGTTCAAAGGGTTGGTACGCGGACCGAAGTGGACGATTCTTTTATTTAGAAGACTACTGATCATTTCGATTGGTGGTGGGCCATAGGATGCGTTAGCGAAAGAGATTTTGGTGGATGGTTTAATAAAATCGGTTACCGCTGATAAATCGCGGAGGTGAATAAAGTGAAGGTTTCGATATTGGCAATGGTATTGTCATGTTGATTGATGAGAGCAATGGTATTGTTGAGAGCGATCTGGGCGTGGTTGAGAACTAAAGCAAGTTTAAGTTGACCAGTATTGACGCGGAACAGTTGAGTGTCTTAAGTATTCGCTATTGATTGAAGAGTTGTGAAGGAGTTAGTCATTGTGCCGATCTCCTTGTGTAGCTTTTTAGAAGCTGAAGGCAATTAACCATTGATAGTGATAGAGCTTCGGAAAAAATCATCATTGAGGTAATATCCGTTAGAAGACGCTTGGCGTAAGTTGTTGCGCGACGTGTGAAATTCTTTAAGGGACGGTGACAATTGGATATCCTACGTAATGCTTGTCAGGGACGTAAATAGGATATGTCTTGGGTAAGCAGGACGGAAACAGTAAGAGGGATAACGTTGTCAGTGGATGAATATTTTGAGTGGTATTGAAGAACAAGACCACAAGATGGATGAGTGATATTGGATTGTGGTAGCAGGACGAAGGAGAAAAGGTTGATATAGAAGAACGACCCTGACGATGATAAGATTCGGTGTAAGGCAAACTGTCAGTACTAAGTATGGCGGAATCAGTAATCGCGGAAGGTGGTTAAATACTAAAACAGATAGCTGGCAAGTAAGAAAAGTAAAGAAAGATAAAAGATTCCAAAGCAGAAGAAGTAAATAAGGACAAGGAATCATATTAATAATTGGATGGAGGCCAGCGTATTCCTAAATGGTAGCGTCGAGAAAGAGGGATAGAGGTGATAGCTAATATGAATGTAAGAGGCAGTGTGCCAGCTTGTGGTTCATAGTAGAGTTTCCTGCGGTCGATGTTTGTGGAGCCCAGAGTAAGATGATCACTAAGAAGCATCGCAATAGAGGTTGATGTAGAGAGTTGTTCATTAAGCTGGCATGGTACTTGATATTTTGGAAATAACTTGCTTGCAATAGTTGTGTTGTCGACTTTGGGTTTGATAATTTTAATCCAAAATAGGTCACCAACGAGGAATCGGCGGGTTTTTCGTATGCTTGTCGTATTCAGACTTTTGAGTGAGTTTTTGCATTTCGGCGTATTCGCGGACGAAGTGATTGGTGATACGTAGTGCATTAGCTAGTTGGGTACGGTACTATTGAATAAATTTTTGTTCTGGGATAATAGATAGACGACCAGACGAAGGTTCCGTTATGATTAGGTCTAGGTGTATTGCAAGGTCGCGACCCAAATTAAGATATGCTGTGGTATCACCAGTTGTTTCATTGAGCGAAGTCCGTATTGCAAAAACCAAATTTTGACGTTCTTTATCCCATAAACCCGGATAACATAGAGCGAAAATTGCAATTCGTGCTTTGAGTGGACGGTTTATTTGTTCGGTCATATTTGATTGGGGGTGATAGTCAGGAATTAGTTTGTGGATGATTCCTAGAGAGGCACACATGTCTTGAAATAATTTTGAAATAAATTGTGGGCCGTTATCTGACAAAATATGGAGGGGAACGTCATAACGATAGATGATCTCTTTGACTAATATGTTGGCTATGGTGTTAGCTGTGGTTTTACGTAACGCGAATAATTCAACCCATCGTGTTAAGTAGTTGACGATGACCAAAAGGAACCTTTTTTGTCTGGGAGTTGGAGGCATACGTCCCATAATATCAACACCAATGGTATCCATGATTGATTTACGTATGTAGTTGCATAGGGTTAGCAGTAGGGGAGTTGGGATATTTGAATTGTTGACATGCAAGGCAATATTCAACGTGTTTAAACACATTCTGCCTCATGGAGGGCCAGCATACCCTTGGCGATAGGCGGTAAAGAGTTTTAAGGCATCCGGCGTGGCCAGCTGTGGGGTGATCATGCTCCCAAGTAAGCACTGTTTTTTGGAGAGCTTAGGGAATGACTGGAAGATGTTTGTGTCTGAGGAGCCGTTGATCGGTATACGAATTGAAGTGACGAACTTTGTATAGAAGAATATTGATCATAACGTAAGGAGAATGTTTAACGTTGACAGGGAGAGGTGGCTGGAACTTGAATGATTGAATGATCCGAGATAGACGGGAGTCTTTCTGTTGTTCAGAATAAATTTCATTGAGAAGATTGATTCCTTCTAGAATGTTAACTGCACACTCAAGAGAGTTAAGTTCGCACGAGTGCAAATAGGCTGTCGTGAGTGGGTTTCTCGACACAAAGTCACCGTTGGGATTATTTAACCAGGCCAGTTTTGTATGATAGCATTGGATTGGGAGAGTTTCATTGCCTACCGTGCAAGGCATCCTGTTGGATCCCGAGCAACTTTCATCCATTCCAAGGCCTTGCTCTCGGAGTGGACTATAACTGGGCCATTTTCCTGATAAAGATGAAAATTTTCGGTCGGTCATACGATGGTGAGAGCTTCGTGCTCGACTGCACTGTAATTTCTTACTGCAGATATAAGTGTACGACTGGCGTATGCAAATAATATCTTCGGTTGTCGTATTCTTGTGTCAGTATGCAACCGATTCCGTATTCACATGCATCCAGTTCAAGAATGAAAGGGTAAGAGAAATCTGGAGTATGTATGATTGGAGAAGATATCAAGCGTTGTTTTAAATTATTAAACGCTATGGTACAATCATCATTCCAAGGAAGTGGAGAGCGAGTAGATGTTAAGTGTTGGGATCGAAGAAATGTGAGAAGGAGTTCGGCAATTTCGGCGTAATTTTGGATGAATCGGCAGCAGTAGTCGGCTAGTGCAAGAAAGGCAAGAGCAGCTTTAATATAAGTGGGTCGGTTGAAATGTGAGATCACATAAGTTAAACCAGAGTCCGGTTGAGTGCCATCAGGGGTGATTAGATGACCCAGAAGATTCAATTCACTTCTACTAAAATTGCATTTAGAAGCCTTCAGGGTCAGTTTGGAGTTAGTTACAGTCAAGAAAACATTACAAAGATCCTGAAGATGTCGCTGGAATGTCGGAGAGTAGATAATAATGTCGTCAAGATACACCATACGCAACCTTGCCATTTAACTCCACCAAGGTCAATGATTATGGACTCCATCAACGAGCGTTTACGACCATATACGATGGCGTACATGGCCGTATATCGCCGTAATACATCGCTCAGTATTACGATCGTATTTCTCCCTGACGTATACGAAGGTATACAGTCGCTTTCAAGTTCCTAGTTTTTTCCGGCAGGTTCCCGACGGAAAGACACCGGATTCTTCAGGAAGTTTCGGGAAAATGTCCGGAATCCGGCCAGAAACGGTCCGGAAACGGAGGCCGGAATCGTCGACCTGGGTAATCTGCTCGATACAGAGAGAACTTAGACGGACGACAAATTCATTGATGGCTTCCTTCACTGATTGCTTGCAATAGGTTCATTTGTGTGGATCTGCTCTAATGGTTTAGTGTAGTTGTGCAAGAAATCGAATAGGTAATTCTTTCTACTCTATTGGAACAGTTTTTATGAGATTGCGTTGACAGTACAGCTGTAGCACATAATCTATCAGGAATTGGGAGATTTTATGTAAGCAAGGTTTTGGTAGACCAGCCATTGAGAATACGAGCGTGTTCTCCCACACGTATTAAAAGTTTATACGAACGACGGAGGAGTTTCACGGTGGAAAAGAGGTGGTGATTACTTGAGGGAGATCAAGGTGTTCGATGTGTGATGAACAAGTCTTTGAGTTCTGTGAGTAAAGTATTCAGGGTTTGAGTAGTATTGAACGCTTCTGATCGTAAGACGCCCTTGGAGCTAAGGAATTGATTTAAATTGAATTCGTTTGTTGATGATTCTTGTTCAGTGCCTTGACGAAACGTGGAGAGTTGATTGGTGAGTTGAGGTTGGATGGAATCCAGTATCTGTTGCAGACAAAAAATACTATCTGCATTTTGACACATAGTAGTCGATATGTAACACTCATCTTTGTCGATACGTACCTTTAATACAGTCATGCATGTGTCGATGGATGAAAACAGGGTCATTAAAACAGTAATGAGGTTTAAATCAGAAGAGAAGACCCGGTTACAAGTGTCGAGATCGAAAATCGAGTCGTTTCTTTAGGGAAGGAAGGTTAATGTAAATTTAATTACACTTTATTCTCAACCATCATGTCGTTAAAAAAGTGCTGACTACATACAAAGCGCACATTTAAATACCCAACCATCAGAGAGAACGAAAGAGAATCTAATAAGAGAAGGACACACATCAAGGGCATCAAAAGACAAGAACGAAAAACGATGGACGTTGGCAAGGATAAAAAGTTATACTGACGAAGCGTTAAACATCACTCATACAATGCATTCTATGGGGACTTATACAAAGTTTTTACTCAATGTATCTGAGTTTTTCTTATAGACTGTACTCGTTACGTGAAATCTAATATCACTAATCTCAAAAATAAGTTAATTTAAAATAATATTCTTACGTCATCATCGTTATTGAATATGCATAGAACAAGTGAATGTCTCCTATATTTGGAACGGTTATCAAAACAAGTCAAAATCTTTCAATGATTATTTCTGAAGTCTCAACATTCTGAAATTTGACATTCAAGAAGCTCTAAGTGTCATATCTACAACAATGGCTTCCTAAACATATTATCTGGAAGTTAAAATTTAAAATAATTTTGCTTGTCACATGTTTGAAAAAGCTTTGCATTCAAGTAGGCTCTATGCAATGACAGCCTTTGTCGAAAAAGGATTTTTCCAGACGTGGAGGATCTTAAATGAGGGTTCGACGTTTTTCTCAATGAATATGTGTCATGTAAATACAGAAAAATGAAACAAGGCAACATATTGTACTGGACTTAAATAAGTGCTTCGAATCGGTGTATTTATTCATAATATATATAGTTGTTAAAGCCATCAAGAATAAATGCTTTATTTATTTCAAAAACGTTCTCATAAAATGTCTTCTTCCTTTCGCAACTAAGCATCTAAACATGATAGTTGTACACATTGCTTTTCTTTCGCTTATTTAATGAGATACATAACTACACACAGATACAAACGAATTATACACACATACACGCACATCAATAGTGTAGAAGAAAAAAAAACAGGAAATCTACTTCCATTCTATAGAGTAATAATATTTGAAAAGGTTCAGAATGATTGTATTTATAATTAACATTCTTTTCTTTCTTATTTTCGTTTAAACGACACAACAAAATGAGAGAATATATTTTGAGTGGCAACATTGTGTGTACATATGAAAAAAGAAAATCATCCTGAGAGAAACATAATACAACCATATACACATACATGTATATATATATATATATATATGTATATATACATATACATATATATAAAGGATAATAGTTGAGTAAATAAGAACGAACGAAAAAAAATCGATAATTGGCAAAATAAGAGACAAACACACAACAGAAAAAAAAGGAAAGATATATATATATATATATGTATAGACATCTATTGAAAAGCCTTGTGCATGTTTCTATTAAGCGCGTTCACCCCGAATACGTCGTGCTAATTGAATATCTTTTGGCATAATCTAATCAGAAAAAAGAAACATCTATTTCAGTTCGCTGAAAAACCATCAACTTACAGTAACGCGTTTTGCGTGAATGGCGCATAAATTAGTATCTTCGAAAAGTGATACTAAATAAGCTTCACTTGCTTCTTGAAGTGCTCCAATAGCAGCCGATTGAAAACGTAAATCAGTTTTGAAATCTTGTGCAATTTCTCGAACAAGTCGTTGAAATGGTAGTTTACGTATTAACAATTCTGTTGACTTTTGATAACGACGAATTTCACGGAGTGCGACTGTACCAGGACGAAAACGATGCGGCTTTTTAATACCTCCAGTCTTTTAAAAACGATTGAAAATTGAAAGGCATTCTACTAACATCCTTACAAAGAAGTATAGATTCACTTACACTTGGAGCCGATTTACGTGCAGCCTTGGTAGCTAATTGTTTACGTGGTGCTTTACCACCAGTTGATTTACGTGCTGTTTGTTTTGTTCGTGCCATTGTATATTAGGTTTTGCGAAGAAAATCTTAAGTTTTAAATCTAAATAATTAAAGATATATCTTACTTAACTAGGATGCAATACCGACAAAAAAAACAAGCGTAGGTGAAACACAATGACATATAACAAACAACATTAAAGAGGAAAAAGAAAAACAATTAACAACATGTCGTAAATATCAAGTTTGCTGCTTCTGCGATTTCTTGTTCTTTTCATGCATACTGCATACATGTTTTGATCGGTAGAGTCTCTTTCTTTATTGGTAAAGATAGTTGACCAATGAAAATTCTCGCTGGATTTTGCTCGGCGGAAAACAGCAGCCGTTGGAACAGATATTCGATTATCATAATCATGGATATATCATCATCTGTACGAAAAGTCTCATCATCTGGTGTAATCACAACTACAAGTAAACCGCCAACAACAGTTTCAAATGCACCACGAAGTATAATTGTAAGAAAATCCAGTAATGGATTCGGTTTTAATGTGCGTGGCCAAGTTTTTGAAGGTGGTCAAGTTAAAGCTATACATGGGACACTCTATGGGCCACTTCAACATGTTTCAGCTGTATCAAGTCGTGGATCAGCTGAAAGAGCAGGTCTCTGTGTTGGAGATAAAATACTTGAAGTGTATGTGATTAATGAGTTTTTATTTTAAAGAAAATCTTTCTTTCTTATTCTTTCGTGAAGAAATGGTGTCGACGTTGAAGGTGCATCACATAAGCAAGTTGTTGATTTAATTAAGCATAGTGGTGATGAACTTCATCTTGTTGGTAAGTAATACAGTGAATCTTTCTCTTCTTAATACATGTGATAAATGCCATTTTTGAAAGTTATTGCATCGGCTGGTGACGAAACACACAGTGATGTGCATTCAGGTGAAGAGTCAAGTGGAAGTTCCAATGATTATACAGAGAGACGTTCACTTGCTATAACAATCCCTGATTATAGTTTATTAGAAGTCAATGATGAAAAATTTTATGTAAGTATTCACATAATGATTTTGTTTTTTTTCTACAAGAAGAAGAGTTTGATTTCTACATGTTCTTTTGTTATTTTCATTGAAATATTAATCACATGTAAAATGTTCTTAACAGTATGTGTTTCTGTAAGATTATTCATGCAGGAATAAAGCATTATTATGAATTAACCCATTCCATGCACTTCGTCTAAAAATAGACCGAGGAATTATTAAACTACGATCGAATTTAAATCGAAATTACACATGCATCAATATCATGCGTACAAAAAATATGTCGTGCTAATAAATAAGCACAGAATGAAAAATCTGTATCTCTTTAAATCCTAAGTAGATTCAAAGGAATCACAGAAAAGCCTTCTAATGTCGCTTAAAGAAAAGACAACACTAAAAGGATTTATATATATATATATGTATTGAGGTAATGTGAACATACAACTAATAGGAATGTCCTTGTATCGTTCAGGCTGACAAAGATCAAAGGAAATGTTGCACTAAAAGGTTTTATCAATATTATAATAAGGATCGTCTCGACTGAATCCTAGAAGAAACTGTTTACTTTTACCGATGCAGTTAAGTAAAATCTATTGTATTCTTCTCTATTTCAGGTATTCAATATTCATATAGCAGGTAGGTTATTTCTTCCTCTTTCATGTCTTCAGTTAATTCCATAATATGATACGAAACAGGTCGACATTTATGTTCACGACGCTATCGGGAATTTTCATCATTACATCAACAATTAAAGCAAGAATTTCCAGATTTTCCATTTAGTCCTCTACCTAAAAAATGGCCATTTAAATTATCTGATCAACAATTAGACGCTCGTCGACGTGGTCTCGAACAATATCTTGATAAAAGTAAACAAGACACGAAGAAACGATGAATAGTGCAACATTTAAAATTGAACGAAATTTGCTTTTAGTCTGTTCAGTTCGTGTTGTTGGCGATTGCGATCTTGTTCAAGAATTCTTATCAGCTGACGTTTATGAAGTAAATTCACAAGACAAATTTTCTTTGATGATTTTTTTTCTCTAGCGTGATTCAGTATCCATCGATGTTGAAATTAAAATTATCCTACCAGATCGATCAATCACAATTCTTAAAATTAAACGCTTTTCGACCGCTGATAAAGTTTACGAAGTATAAAATCTACTTTCTTTTCTTTTTTTTTGTTTGTGAACCGATAAGCATTTCTTTTTGTTTCTTTAGGCTGTTGCAGACAAAATACATCTACCCCAACAATGTGTACCATTTTTTTATCTTTTTGAAATTCTAGATTATACATTTGGTAAGAATCGTTTTCCTTTTGTATTTGAAATTCGAGAATCGAGTTTTAATTTATTTCATTCGATATCAAATTACATTTAGAACGAAAAATTCGTCCAAATGAATGTCCACATCAAATTTATGTTCAAAACTGTTGTACAGCTAATACAACGTGTCTATGTTTACGAAAGTTCGTGTTTTCACCAACTATTGAAAATCAACTCCTCAAATACCCATTGGCACGTGACTATCTCTATCGTGAAGTAAGAATACATGTTGTATTATTCTTATTGTGGTATGAAATTAAAATCATAGATGAAAAGAATGATTGTTCTTTCAATGTGAAATAGTGTTTATTTTACGTGCAGTACTATAGAGTTTCTTGATAAATTACTGAAAGTGAAATTTGAGTATATATGATATAATATTTCACGGAATTCGATAGTAATCGAAAATTGGAATAAATAACAAAATCATTCGATTCGCTTTGCCTTAAATTGTTGTGCTGCTCTCATAAAAGCGAGCGATTATCAAGATAATGCCTCAAGAATAGACTTCGATTTCTGATTAGAATTCTCAAGTATAAAATGACTTTTAAGATTCCAATTATAGAACAGGAGTTCGATGTATAGTTCTCTGGCAGTATAAATTACTAAACATGATACATTAAACGAATTCTTACAAAATGAAACATCGTACAAAACCTTAGAAATGTTTTTTTTCAATCTACTAAAACGAAAAGTATAACAATTCATTACTCTGTGAAGTAAAAAATTAAAAATGAAATATTCGTGTACAGTTTTTGAGATCGG
This sequence comes from Rotaria macrura, assembly GCA_900239685.1. NCBI lineage: Eukaryota > Metazoa > Rotifera > Eurotatoria > Philodinida > Philodinidae > Rotaria > Rotaria macrura. The sequence goes on along the minus strand of OENT01002146.1, from coordinate 16,864 downwards.
TGTACTTCAATACAAAACATCGTGTAGGGTCGAAAATCTTTGTATGATATTTTTTTGCAAGTAGCATTATTTTTGGAAACATTCGAGATAACTTATAAAAATTTGCAATTGTCAGCTATAGCCAGAGAAAAAAATTGGCTTTCAAATGATTTATCCATGAAAAACTACTAGTTTTCGTTTCTAACTTTGAAAATTCTTCTCTGAAAAACGAATGTGAACACAGTTGAAAGCTGGGCTGTGATTCGAACTATATTTCCTATATTTTATCGAAAAAAGTAGAAAGTTTCCGAAAACCTCTTACTTTTGCAATTGTCTTTAGATAAAACAACATTCTTTTTTGCGTATAATCACGTGTTTTGGAAAATTTCTTGTATTATAGCGACATTTGTTTGAATCAATATTTTTCCTTTCGCCTTTTTAATGGGCTGCCTGAGACATGTTTTAATATTAAGCACAAAATACCAAATAGTTCAAGAGAAAAAAACATTCACAAAGTGATCATGTACTAGTTTCGAGTTTTTAGTGAACTTTTGATTAAATATAAATGTTGTATATATACATGTGTGAGTATCATGTATGAATTTCTGTTTTAAAAGGACTTTTTTCATCTAAACGGGGTGTGTTAGATTATGAAGGTGACGTCTAAAAGTATCTCAATCTTATGTTTTTATCCTGATAATCAGCATTCATCGCTTATTATTTTTCATAAATTCATTTTGCATTTTATCATAACTGATTTTATCTCAGAGGTGACCAGATATTTTAATAACCAAAACCCATTTATTATTAGTTAAAAAGACAGATAATAGCTATCCAGTACCTTGGTTACAGCAACAGTGCTTAACTGTACATCGAATTTCAAGTTTAATATAGCTTCATTAGAAAGAGCATATGAAATTGCGTATTTAATATGAGAAAAAAATCTCACTGGTACACGCATTAAGTATAACTTCATAAGACTGTGAAAAAAATCATTATTTGTAATTATGTGACGCAATCTGGACTGTATTTGGGATTTATCGATAGAAAATAATTTGACCATCTAAAACATTCTTATAGATTTTAATAGAGAAAAAATTCTGCATCCAATGAACCTATTTTCGACGAATCTAATTTGTCTTTTCATGAACTTTCATATCAAAAGCTGATTTTTAAGGCTTATGGAGAACACTTCAGTTCTCTCTTATTATACGATGAGTTTTAAGATGTAAAGTGATATTTGTGATCAGTACACTTTGTTCTAGATGACTGTAAAGACTTTAAGCAAAACGGTGATCAAAACCTTTTCCCAATACTTGAGAGACGTCCCAGGTGTAAAAAATTGAGTTATGATAAAATCCAAAATAAACTTGTGAAAAATAATAAGCGATGAATGCTGATTATCAGGATAATAGAATTAGGTTGAGATTTTTTGGGAAGTCATGTCCGTACTTTGACACACGTCCTTTAATTATGAGAAATATTAGTTGTCTTTTTCATGTATTTATCTTTTCGAAATTTATCATCTACTTTATTGTTATTTATTGGTTTCTGAAAAAATTTTATAATGAAATGTTATAATGATCCTCGAATTAGCGACTAATTTCAGTAGAAAAAAATTACATAAGAATCTTGGCTATGAGTAAGCTGTTTATAGTAGATTCATTAAAACCATTTTTGAACAGAGAATTTAAAAAACACCAAAACGATTGAACAGAAACGTTGTATAAAAAATCCTCTATTTTTGTCACTTTTTATCAAAAATCCTATACTTTTGACTACTTGATACTCTAAGGATTCCTATAATTTCAAAAAAGTGCAATCGGAGACCAGATTGATAGTGATTCAAATAAAACGTAATTACTTATAGGAATAGACCAGATTCTCAATTAATCGTATGAGTTCAAAGGTGTAATTTTTGAATTCACAACATATGTAAATAGACGAATACTAACAAAATATTGATATTTTCAGAAGTGTTCATCTAAGCTTTTAAAAACGACTAGGAATAACATGTTAAGTGATTGTTAATAATATTACTATAAAACAGAAAAACTCAAAAGATAGATTTTCAGAAAAACTGTTTTTTCATTACGATGTTGTCAGTCTCTCCAAAAAATCGTAGAAACTGACAACTGTCACTTGGTTTTCTTTGATCCACACTCAGAGAGTATTCTAGACACACTTGTCCCTTATCTGTCATAATTATCGATTTCCTCATTAGATGATCAAATTGAACTAGACAACATTTTTTCAATTTGATTACTGGAATCTTATTCTTTGACGCCTGTTGCACACGGCAAGAGATTGGTACAACGAAGATTGCTATTTAGAAGAGAACATTTTCCTGAAATACTGCTTCGGGACCAATCTTCTGCCTTCATATAGATTGAATAATAGAAGTCCTTAACTAAGTTCAAATGTTCTATTTTAATTACTGATATTCTACTGCCATTCGACCTTTCATAAACAGTAATAAAGGAAAGTAGTACTGTATTTCTTTTCTCTCATGATTTTAGAAGCATTTCAATCTTACGTCAAGTTGTACATGATCAAATAGAATCGTTAGATAATTTCTGCATATAATCTTTCTTTCTAATTTGAATCAGATTCATCAAAGAAAATGCTAATAACTAAGAAACTCTTGAACAAAAAACAGACAACAAGTTTAACATCAACGGCTTTCGCTAGGGGTTTATTATAATTATTCTTAAATAGAAGTAGTTTCTGTGTTCAAATATAGAGATATATATGTCGTGCCGAAGTTAAACTTCGACAAAGATGAATTGCCGAAACAAAATAGACTAAAACATTTGCATACAGAACTTATTTATTGCCACAAGATGCTGAATGATGATAATAAGAGATTTGTAGTACAGTCGATAGTTTGCATTTACATCGATTTGTCTGCCAACCCGATTTATAATCACAATTCAGCCTTCCTTGACCATCGGTAACACTTCGAAGTCGAGCAATTTCTCGTACAGAATTCGGTCTATCGTTTGGAACGTCTTGGGCCAACAATATCGGTCAAGCTGGTCCTTTAGATATTTGATTAAAAGAGTAGTCTCCGAGTAGAACACAATTGACTGTGCCTAATTGGTACTTGCTATATCAGACTTCTAGTATGATGGCTAACACGTTTTTGTCGAAGTTTAACTTCGACGAAAGCATTTGTCAAATTTAAACTTTGACAACAGTTCTAACTTCGGCACGACATATATAAATTTCCGTAAATGCAGTAAATGAATCGGAGCGATTTCTCATGGCGAACTTTGATATTTTTCTTCTTAAGTAACTTACTTACTGCATTTTGTTAATTAATCAAAAATCTATTTGATTCTTTATGTCAACGATTTAAAAACAAGCCGCTTATTCTTTTAGTTAGAATTTAATTCAAATTATCCCTCGTTCTTAAGTCATTTTATGCACGAACTCTATTCTTATAGACATAAAAAGTGCATCGTGGATACTATTCAGAATAGTTTGGTTAAATTTTTGAAATTCTATTCTTGTTCGATGAGAAATTCGAGGATTATCAATGCAAAATTACTGAAGAGGATGTTTTTTCTTTCGATTTAGGCAATCGATCAATTAAGTCGGGCGGAAAATTCAACTGCTGATCAACGTTCAGCATTAAAAACATTTGATGAAATTGAATATATAAAATATGCGCAAACATACACCGATATCTATAATACAATAAATTTTCCATTGTGCCCATGTAGTTCACGTAAAGACAATGGTTGTGTTATATTGTCATTAAATAGTGCACGACTTCGTTTACATGCTTGTACAGATGATGGTCAGTTGGAAGCAAATCAAATAGCTGATTTTGAATGGACAACAGTTGGTCGTTATTGTGTTGATGAACAATATTTTATATTTGAATATAAGCGGTCGACAATGAAATCAGCTAAACCAGTTAAATTACAAACACCATTCGGACAGTTTATGTATGATTGTTTTGAATGTATTCTTCGTGAATTACAATTAACAAATAATAACAAACAAGATGAGCAAAATGCTTGAAGAATTCTTTTATTCTCGTCCTTTATCAACGATAGTATACAGCATTTATCTATATTTCTATTCGTGCAATCATTCTTTTTTCACCTCTGCCTGCAATAGCGATCTGATGAAACTGCATTATTTTTGGTCTGGTTATACTTTAATTAAGTCATATTTTGCTTCTTTATATGTATCGATATATATATATATGCGTGTATAGATATACATGAATGATCTTTTTTCTTCTCATTTCTTATGCATGCTTGCTCACCCCGGTTTGTTTAGTTTCACGTGATAATAAATCAAAAATAAAAATAAACACCAAGTCTCACCTTTATTATATGTAAATGTACTATCAGTATTCTGGTTTTTTCTTTCGTTGTTGTTTTTTTTACTGCTAGCTAGTTTTTTTTCTCTTATATATTTACGCAGCGAATAAGATAACCAATAAAGGTGTATGATGTATCTATGGATGTATATAGAAAGTCATGTTCTCATTTGATTTGTGTTCGTGTGGGTGCGCTTGTTGTGTACATGTTTCTTTTTCTTTTGGTCTACATTGTTCTTACGGTTAAATTGATCATCGAACTTGAAACAAAAAGAATCACAAAGTACACTAAACAATATATAAATAAACAGTATTTTATCGAGAGAGAATCGTATGATGTTTGTTTATGGATGTTTTTTGAATACATTCTAATAAAAGTCGGTATGGTATGATATTTTATCTATTTTAGTTTTGTTTGCGCGTGTGTGTGTGTGTGTGTGTGTGTGTGAAATACTTTGACCTTTTAAATCAAAATATAACTATTTCGTTGCAGATGTTTTTTTCGATTCCCGATACAACAGATATTTCTGCCAAAAGAAGCAGTAATCAACAGGCTTTTACACTATTCAATATTCATATAAATGGAATTCATCATTGCAGCTTGCGTTATTCTCGATTGCGTGCTTTTAATGATGAACTGCAACGTTCATTTCCCGTTTCAATGCTTAATATTCAACCGTTTCCACCAAAAAAATTCTTTAGTTTATCTTTACGTGAAATGGATGAACGCCGTGTATTACTTGAACGTTATTTACAATCTGTCGTACAAAATAAATCTCTAATAGTTTCAACGCTTTTTAATGAATTCTTTTTAAATGCACAACATGAAACATATCGAAATGAGTTAATTAATAGAACATATCCTGAAAAAGTCAATATTACGATTTATTTATTAAATAAACATAAATTAATTCTTGAAAATCTTTCTCCTAATGCTGATACAACAAAAGTACTTGATGCATATACAAATAAAATACAATTAGAAAAAGAGCATTTATCATATTTTTCATTATTCTTCTATGAACAAAAACAAAATGAATTCAATATCATTCGACCATTGTTTTCTTTTGAATCTCCATATTTATCATTGGAAAAAGCTAAAAAAACAAATGAAAACTATTGTTTTGTATTTAAAAAATCATATTGGGATATTAATTATGACTATAAATTACTTGATAATCGTCGTACACGTAATCTACTTTTTATTCAATCAAAATATGATATTGAACAAAGTCAAGATTTATATCCAAGTGATATTTATCAACAATTAAATATTTTACATGAAAATAATTCATTTAAAGAGTATGTTTTATTATCGCGTACATCAAAATTCTATGGATATATTATTCTAAAGCAATGTTCAATAAATGATTTGACGACTGAAAAACTTTCTCAATGTTTATTAACAATTGGAAATAGTGAATTAATTTGTTATCTACATAGTGATGATAAAAACAAAAAGGATTTATTTAAAAAAGAATTTTCTTTCAAAGTTACACGTATTCGATGTTGGAAAGTTAATTCTACCAAAGAAAATGTCAACATAGCATTTGAATATCTAGTTAAGAAAGATACTCTACAATGGATTACAATATATACAGAGCAAGCTGCTTTAGTTAGTACATGTTTACAAAGTATGGTCGATGAAATATTAGCGAAGAAATCAGATGAAACTAATTCCATATTAACGCCCGAATCAACAAATGACAGATCTAATATTGCAAATGGCCTTACAAAACGCTCAAAATCTGATGTTGATCGATCAAATAATAATGAATTATTCGATACCTGTGGTGATGATGATGATTTATAGAACCGATTGATGCCAAAGAATAATAAATAAAATCTACTTCATTCCAGTGCAATCATTCACGTTTGATATTTATATATTTGTTTGTTTGGGTCCGTCCATGGTGAAATAAAAATAAACTGAATTTTCAATTTGTTATTGTCTCTAATTATGTTCGACTTAGTTTGCTTTTATTTTCATTCTATTGTTAAATTTTGTCTGTATGAAATTTTTTCTTTTGTTTAGAAGTGATCAATTATTATTATTATTTTTTCAAAATACCAATAATATCAAGTCATGAATGATATCTGTTTATGACATAGAAATAGTCGTTTTTTTTTGAACGAAAAAGTATTAGAACCATAGAAAGATTTGATAGCAGTATTTCTCTGATTACTATCATGAGTAGTAAACGATGAACAAGCGTCAATACATGAAAACATGTTTGTCTCCAAATGTTTAATCTTGAGGAATTTAGAGAGAAACATGTCAAACTTGTAGTATTTTATTTATTTCCTTGATCGCATACACAATCCTTAAAGTACCTCACAGTGCCTCTTCCACCGACTGGGGATTTTTGTCTATTTCAGTAAAATGTCCACAATAGATGACTTTCTCGATCATTGAATTGCTCCACAGTTGCTATGATTTCGAAGCACGGCTGCATGCGAATTTTATTGATATCTAGAGTTTATTAGTTGTTGTTAAGAATTCATAGAAATATTTCACATTTTTTTACAAATCATACAAAACTAAGTAGACAGAGAGGAAGCTGCCAGTTTTGTACATTTAAAATTAGTGATCTTTTTTTTTTGAGCTAGATGTAAGTGTGAATGTATTCTTGGAAAGTTCTTCTACGTAATTAACTAGGAGTCTTCTTACTTTGGATGATCATTATCGACTGCAACAAATATCACAGTAGCCATTCTATTCACGTCTCATTTCGTTGTTGTCCCAAGGAATATTTCTAATTGATTGACTACACATTAGTGTCAACAAATCTTTTTCTGGTCGTCTTGTTCTCAATATTTCCATTGCATGTTGAGCAATGGTGGCATTAATTGCACCTGCAGCTATTTCAATCTCCGATATGTCAAACATTCACCAATAATTTTATTCGAATACATAGTCAAGATAATGTATGTCTGTGAAGAAACTCTTTGAGCATATATGTTTCGTACAAAATCGAAATAAAATGTCGCGTTCAATTTTAGTATAAAAAGGTTTCTTACGGCCAAAGTACTCATATCAAATAGACAAATTTGCTTCAGAGTTCTGTTTCACTACACAGTCCACAGGTTTCTTATTTACGTGGAAGACAAGTTATAGAAATTATGATTACATTTGTATGAACTAAAACTAAGAAATATTGAACTGCATAGATAATCTCAACGTTTTGTGTCAAATATTTGTAAAAGAACAAATGAAATAACTGTTGATTTATATCAATTATATGTCTAAATAATATTCAAATTGAGTTTTTAGAATTAGAAGTTCAGTTGTACACAGTTGAGTTGAGTTGAAGTTTTCGAAAATAGAAGTTATTGCATTCTTGTATAATCAATATGAGTTACGAAATTCCTGAGAAAAGAGCTATTGATGGATTTTTTAAAACACCAGAGGTCATTTTCTGAATAACTCTTGATAAGAACTAGATGGAAACTTGTAGTTTTTACCATTCGACAATATAAGTTAGAGGCTGCTAAGTCCTTTCGAATTTCATTTGTTCAGTCATTAACTAACTAGGCGAAATTTCTCTTGTCATTTTTAGGGCTTCTTTTTACTAATGGTTTTTGATCGATATGAAATTTCGATGTTATCAATCGACATAGAGCATCCTTCTCGTTCAAGATCTACTTGATGCACTGCTCACTAGATTGTTTTATTCTGGAGTTATGAGATTTTAAATAATAGTTTAGTGCCAAGATGAGTCGAATCGTGATATTGATTTAGCTGTAGGGTCATCTGAAGTCACTGTATCAATATTTAAAAACAATGATATGCTGTGAATGATAAAATACTCAGATTTCGAAAATCTCGAATTGATAATTTCAGATAGGCCTCAAACAAAATACAAGTGTAAAAATGTTATGATCTACATATCTTTTTCTGATGTATTCATAAGGATTTATCCTCTTTATCAATAGGACTATATGCACTTATGCTCTTTTTTTCTCTGATTGTCATTCAACATGAATTTTTCTTTCTCATCTTATATGCTGGGATTTTCCTTTTTGTTCTGTTCTTGTTTCCTTTCTTTGGTGTCATATGGATTGTTGGTTGGTTTTTTCCAACATTTGTCATAACTGCATATGGCTTCAAGTTGCTGCGTAGGAGTGGGAGAGAGATAGAGAGAGTAATAGCTTTTTATAAATAAAGCATAAGTAAAATTAAGATCACCACATCATTCGACTTCGAGTAGCACGTCACTGCTTTTAACATCTCATAACTCCAAAACAAAACAAGCTAGTGAGCAATGCTTTTCGTAGATACAAATAGAACGATTTCCTATTTCAATTCATTACATCGATCAAAACTCAGCAGCAGGATGGAGTTCACAATACGATTAGCCAAACTTCACCTGATTGTTGAGCTGTTTTGCAAGCAAAAATTGACAGGCAATCGAAGCCGAATGGCAATAAGGAGCTGAAAGGAAAAATGAACACGTATAATTGGTCATTGGCGATTCAAATCAATGATAATCGATAAAATATTTTCTGTTTTTGCCATTATTTTCTGCTATTTATCATCAAAATCTACAGATGCAGCTCACCCTCTCTTTTTCAAATGTGAAACAACAAGTAGCATGAATCTAAATCGATTCAATAGACCACAGAGTCTAAGGCTGTCCGGTTTTAGATACCTAGAATATACGAGCATCTAATCATGAATGTACATCTCGTAAGGTGCTAAAAACAGAAATTCGCTTGTGTCTGTCTGTAGCCGTTTACAATTACCAGTTGTCATTAATACAATCATTAAGGTCATAGATATTGGCCTATGTACTACCGGCATGGTCATTTGTACGTCTTTTTCTGCATTTTTTACCATTACCATGATCAGTTGTACCACTTATTACAGACAGACACAGGCGAATGTCCGTTTCTGGATCATATTCTATTATAATATCTGACTATCTATAATTCATTGTTTTTCGATTAAGACATTTTTTTTAGAAAAGTGAGCCAATAGCAAGCATCCATCAACAAGGTGAGAAAAGAAAAACGTCTCGGAGTCGTGACATCGTTTTTCGTTCTATTGCGCCTCAAGAAAAAAGGTTGGAAAACACCAAGTTGTGTTATATAATAGGAGAAGAACTTTTAAACATAGAGATTCAAATAATTTTCAATAACCATTTCATTAAATCATAGGTCGACCTAGCACTCCAGATTAAGGTGAGTTCTTCGTAATCAATTATCCATTTCTCACACATGCAGGATTTTCGATCAGTTTTCATGGAATAACACTCAGTGTTTTTCGAAAACCTATTATGTTTCTACTTTGAGTGGGCTCAAAATAATTCCAATCGTGAAATACGAATTTGGAACACTTATGAAAAGTGATCTTATGCAACAGATCGCTAGTTGTGACGCATGACAAGAAATTTAAGCTTATGAACTTCGTTTTATCAGAGAATTCACGGTAAATTATGAATATTAGTGCCAAAAACCATTTTTATATCAAGCTTAACTATATATAGATATAGTTCATATGGAGTGAGGTAATTATCGTCACTCTTCTATTGACATGTACTCGAATTTACGTTACTATGAGATTTGAATCAGAAATTCGTCCACAAAACGTTTAAATATGGATGCTAGCATGATTACGTTCGATGCAGAGACGTAGAAATGAATCATTTAAGTAACTTGAGTGAATACGAATGAGAAAAGAAGTTTTTGTTTCTTTTTCTATTTCTCACCAGTTCTTCTTTTAGCCAAGAAAGAATACAAGTAACCCCGCATTCTCTTTCTATGCCCGTTGTTACGTTTTTAGATGTTACATGTGTCGACTGAAAATGATCTCCATTTTTCGACATGTATGTAAAATGTTGATTTGTGGAGCAGTTCACTACTAATAATTAAAGTGATGTTAAACTTAACAAAATTACATTAATTGATTTGTCAATTTATGTCAGTTGAGTTTGATAGATTGTTGATCTGCAGATAATAATTCTTTAATAAAAAAAATTGAAAGTTTGAAACAAAAAATTTTCTTCGAATTTTTTCCAAAGAAATGCATCGTCTTCGAATGATTTCTCTCTTACTCTTTTGTAGATCTTGAAGAATATTGCTATTGTCACATTGGTTCATCGGTTATTTAACTAACAATCAGTGGGAATCGATTATCTTCTAGCGCTAGTTGGTAAGTTGACGATGAAAACAGGTTCTATTGCAGTTTTAATCATCGATATTCTGAAAGACTTTAAATTGTTGAGTTACTTTCATTTTATGATTTAAGACAAGGTCAATTTTTCTCTTATAAGGCGACATACGTAGATAAACAGATAATCTTTTCGTTGACGTTAAACTTAACTAGTCAGTGATGTGGATATTAATTTCAAGATAGTTGAAACAAACAATATCTGAGTAATAGAAATAATTCGTGGCGTAGTCGAGAACAGACTTCATCGAATTCTACTCAGTCATTTATTAAGAATACAGTAGTACTAGCTAACTTGTTACTGAGATGTCTCAAATACTGGTCGAATAATGGAACCCATAAAAGTGAAAATGAATTTTAGGCTTCATAAAACTAGTCGCTAATCAGCTATATAAGTCTATTTTAATTGATGAAAAAGTGCACACTGGCACCCAGCTATCTTGAACTATTATGTATCCTAGGCTTACATAACATCATAGTTAATATCGATAATATATCAAATATGACTGACGAGGTGAGAGAACAAGATATTCACGTGTTGCTACTACGGCCCGTCTACGGCTAATCACACCTTTCTATTGATTGGTTTAGTTTACACAACCATTACAGTGTGAGTGTATGAGGGCGCTGTCTCATAGTCTGCGGATAAATAAAATGAACATGACGTAGCAGATTGAATGCACTGTATAGAAATCCTGATCGATATTCAAATCTAGCAATTATGAAAATCGAGTATTGATCAAGTGTTAAGTGCACGTGACAACTTCATGTAAAAACAATATTGATCGTTCTCCTTTAAAATTAGATTGAATCATAGTATGGTTCTACATCGGAAGTATTACGAACACATACGAATTAGTAATTAATTAGTAATCAAGAATAACAACAGATAGAATAGAATCATACAAGATCAAATGGTTATTTTTATATTCAGAATCTTTGATGATTAATTAATTCCTATGATTCTACGAATTATTTTTCATGATCAATAATGAAATCGTGACTTTGATACTTTCGTCCGTTATACCAAGAACAAACTTTATCGAATATAAAAAGATCCAGGAAAAAATTAATTTGATAAGTACATGAACGTCATGAAGATGATGATCATATTTATTTTACAAAAATCTTATGTTTAAATTAAAAAACTGATCAGAGGTATGTCCCGTAACACATCTAGATAGAAAAAAAATAATGATAGTCGAAATTGATAGGATATAATCTCTATTTTATTTTTTTTCGTTTCATTAAATGAATATCATCAAAAACAATTGTTTTCGATCGAAGAACCATGCCTGTTCTTGTGGTTGTCACTGATTTTCTATCTGGTTTTATTGTTCTCGAACAACTTCGTCGTCGTTTGATTTTTGACGTACGACTGTTATTGTTCTTGCTTGTTAATTTGGAATTATTCGTTGTTAAAGGCATGAGCGTTGACGCTAATGATATTTTCTCTGGTAAATTAGTTTTTAATGAAAATATGGATGGTGATTTTAGCGTTTGAATAGCATCTTTATTTATTTCAGTAGATTTTATCATTTTCGTATTATTTCTATTTGTTGGAAGTATCTGAACTAAAAGATGCCACAATCATATATATATATATATATATATATATATATTAGGTATTTTTTTGGAAAAAGAACTTTCTCTCCTCCAAGTCGAAGATTGACAGCATTTCAATTTATACGATTGGATAACGTATCACATATTAATAATATTGCATCTTAATTCAGAGCTCTAACTGAACTGACAGACTGACCGGTCGGCATACATTTTTTAGACCGAGTCGATCAAGATTTTTTTCAATTTTTTGCATACTTCGTTCAAAGTATCGATTATACAAATGTTTATTTTTGTGCATTAAATCAGTTTTTTGGCATCGATAATTATTTTTACATAGAGACATGAGTTAGAATACTTTTTTGGAGGTAATATTCATTAAACAATACTTAATACATTCTATCAAATCACTGTCATATGAAGTTATACTATTGAAAAGCAATGGAATCATTACTTTTCATTGTAATGTGTAACATAATTGATTCTTTTTTTTAAAGATTTACAATATTTTTCGCAGAACCGAAGAAAATAGCACAATAAACCTTTTGAGAAACTCGCAGTACATTTATAGTTGATTCATTATTTCTATGCCCACTGAATATTTGATTAGTCTAGAAAACCAGTATAGAATCTGTAGCTCTCTTTCAATTTATATGCATCCATAGTTACTTAAAGAGGATAGATGTAATTAATTGCTTATTGCTTTTAATAACTAGCCTATGACTATGTTTGTATATAATAGACTAAAATTAGTTTTAGATTTTAAGACAAGGAAATATTCTTTCTATGATAACATATATTTTGGATGCTCCTTACTGTGAGAGATGATCAAACATATCTTACTTGAATTGTTGGACTCAGATTCCGCATATTTCATTTTTTGTTTTGATGATTGTTGAGTACTTTTTGACAGTTTAGTATTTGACGATGAGCGGGTATTCCATTTTGCATTAGTTCGACTTTGTTGTTTTATTTGCTTTGATTTCGAATTTGTAGGTTGTCCTACATTTAGTCTTGAGCGAAAAAGGTTTCGTCTCGATAGTTTATTGTTACATTTAGTGTTGAGGCATGGTTTTGAAGATCGTTTTAAGTGTAAGTAAGGTGAAGATAATGTGTTCGTAGGTAACTGAATTTTATTGTTGTTTTTTACTATATTAGAAGAATATTCATGGTTTGAGATAAGAAGAAAGGAGAGTCAGCATAAAATTGACTATTTATGACTCGAAATATTGTAGATACAAACTAAATATGTAATTCTCTTTTATTCAACAAATGCTGTAGTAAAAAGTTTACTAATTCATCAGATCTGTTATTGAGTTACAATTTTTTGTTTTTAGTTTTTTTTCCGTCGCCATAATATAATTGTTCTTATTCTCATGTGACGACGAAAGTTCGGTCAAATAGAAAAAAAACTTTATTGGATTCGTTACTCTGAAGTAGTTCGTGAGTAAATAGTTATAAATGACACAAAAAATGACTCACTCTATGTACATGATAGAATGCAGTAGGAAATTTATAATTTCTTTTCAAAATACTTCATGGAAAACTGAGTATCTTTGAGTTTTTATTTTTACTTTCACTGACCTTTGATCATTCGTAGATTATTTGATTGTAAAATTGGATTGAAAATCAATTCATGTTCTTTAAACTTGATGTTACTTCGTAATCTTTTAGTTTTTGTATTGTCGATTAGTCGAGCAATTGAAAAATTTCGATTCTTATTCGATGATGTTTTTTTACGCATTACTTCTGTTTCTGACTGAGACATTGGGCGGATTCTTCGAAATCCTGAAGCTAAACATCGATTAGATGGTTTTGTTACAATCAATCGATTATTAGTCGCATTTAATCGTCGATTTTCTTGAGTTGATCTTACACACTTGTTTTTGTTCATTTTCAATTTGGATTCTTTCTTCGATCGAACATGTTTTCCTAGTAGTTTTTTTTTCTTACATAAAAGTAAATCTTGCGTTTTATGATGACCTTTAAGATATAACTTATGAGGATTTTTCGTCTAAAAAAATGCAATTAGAAGAAATCGTTTTATATTGATAAAATATCTGTTTTCCGATATTTTTCAATCATAAGTGATCAAATTCTTATTGAAAACACTAATATCTACCTGTGATTGAGATTGTTTCAAATAGTTCTGATTTATTCTTTTAGTTTTTCTATTTCTTTTCTTCAAATTTGCAATTGATAAGATTTCCTGTTTCTTTTCTGTTTTTGTGATTCTACTTCTATTCTTGTTTGATTTCAAATGTCGAAAAACGGTTGATTTTCGCCTTTGTTCTCTGCTTGATGCGACTTCGGTTGTTAATCGGATTTGATCACCTTTTTCATGTTCTACTTTTCTTATGATTGGTGTTGATCGATTGTAATGAAAATCTAATGGCTGTTTATAGAACAGTGGATCTTGAAAATTTGACAAGTCCAAAGTTCGATTCTCATCTACTAGTAATTTGAAATACGATGGAGATAGTTTCTGTTGATTATGTGGTACAACTTTTGATAACGAACTACTTTCACAAATCGATGAATGTTGATCACCAGTTGGTAGTTTTTCTATGTTCAAAACAATCGAAGAAGATGAATGGCAATCGTCATTCATCATTGTAAAATTGAATTTTATCCAAAAATATGAAAGAAAGAAAACTAGAAGCAACAAATAATAAAAACGAGAATTTTATCAATAGAAAAACTTTCGAGCGCGTAATAATTCAGTTTTCCCTTATAAAAATCTGATGTAGTAAGTATTTTATTAGTCATTTGATTACTGATGAAATGTTTTGAACATCAGTGGAAGAAATAAGCAGGACGCCAGCATGAAAATTCATATATGTCTATCGAGTACAGAGAAACAGCTTAATTCTTAAGCTATTTCATTAGTCAAGAAAAGCTTCATGTTTATGTGTGTAAACTGATGTCAATATGAAAACAAACGGTGATTTATAACGATAAAAGAAATTTTTACCCATACCAAATAGACTCCTATAGTGAAAGTATGCCATTTCATTCTATTTTTTTTAGTTACTCGTTTATTCGTAAGTAAAACCAATTTTTCATTCATAAATATCGATTAAAGTATACAGGATGCAATATGATAGAAGTCTCAGTCACTCTTACAAGTCCTAATAACATGTATACGTAGTAGGCTTTTACTCAATGTCATAGTGACATTCATAAAGATTTATTTTCGTAAAAACATTTGGAGACTATAATTTATCTAAATTTATATCCTTATCATAATTAGTACAGATATATGAAGTTACTTTCATAGACAGCAGTGAATGACTGATAAAAAAATTGTACTATAGTAGTAACTGAGCGTTAAGGGTAAGTGTGAACAAAGGTATGATATTTATATTCTGTTCACTGTTCCACATTCCTTTAAATAAATTCCTAAAAAGAGCACAATAAAAACGAAACATGCACATGAGAGAACTTTGGATTTAATGACGTTCTTTTGATTCTTCAACTGAACTATTCGTTTGATGCATTTTCTTGTAATTTAGATGAAATAAATCCTTAAAATGCAATAAAACTCTCGAAATCAGTAGGTTAAATTAATATTGAATTCACGGTTTTCGATATCGTAGAAACTAATTTTCTTGGTTCTTCGACTAATTTTTTTACATTTTGAATAACTACAATGATCTTGCGCTATTGTTATCGAATCAAGAAATCCTTTTTTCGAAGTTCCTATATACGGGCTACTGTTGATTTCAAGTACAGTAGCACTGGTTTTGATCAGTTCCGTGAGTGTAGATGTAAATGATTCGTCCCTCGCAATCATACTGGCATTCGAGCTGAATAGAATAAATAACTCAAGGGGTAATCAATGATTTCTTTGATAAAAGAATCGATTTTAATACGACATGCTTTGCATACAATGCAACATACTTGGTCTGAATTCTTTCTAGCGATANTAAATTGAATCATTTTCGAAACTTTGACGATGTTTTACTGGGTTTGATCAAACGCTAAAACATTTCTCACGTATACATCATTGAAAAAATAGGTAAAAAGACATACAGGAGTAGAGAATAAAGCATCGAGAAAGACGCATATTGATACATAAAAATGACTGAACCATTCCATTATTTCCCGTGTAATTAATGGAATAATATCGGTTGTTATTTTGTAAACAAAACCAAAACAATCGTTATCTTGAGCAGTCGAGCTAAATGATTTAGAAGATAGCTGCCATTTAAACATTAGTTTTCATTAAATAATGATTTTGAATAAATAGCATGTACAATGCCATCATGAGAAACAGTCTGAAATTTGTTCTAAGAATCTACGATTTGTCAACAAGTATCCGTATTCTTTCTACAACATACCACGAACTACCTTTCTTAATTCACAATACCCTTGTTCTTCTAAGATTTTGCTTGAACTAAATATTCATGGAGTTCATCTGCAATTGTATTTATTGTACTCACACGTTATATGATGATATACAACGTAACAATCAGTGTCGCAGACAAAATTCATTAAACTGATGCATTACCATTTAGAAAAGGATGGCTCTAATCATATTTCAATGCTACGTAAAATTCATTGTAGCACTTGAAATCAGAATATATATGAAAAGCAGAGGTTTGAGTTCGCAATCCAAGTTTTGAAAGACATTTATTTTCCAGGTCATAGATCTGTTCAAGAATGGTTGGTTTTGACGCTAGAAATCGAAGTGCTATTGATCGATTGTGCATTTGTCAATCGTGTGATTTAATGTTACGAGAACCTTTTCAACTGGAATGCGGGCATCGTCAATGCAAAACTTGCATAGAAGCGATCGAAGGGTAGGC
>OENT01002145.1:0-23871 GCA_900239685.1 Rotaria macrura | reverse complement strand
CAAAAAGTAGTAGCGAGTTTTTAAGCGATTGCCTTTGATTATTCTCTGTTGAGACATTTGTTCATTCTCATGTGGTACTCTGCTGCGCGGCTACGAATTTTCTCCGTGAGGCAGAATTTTGAACTAATACAATGTCAATATTTTTCGGTGTAATTCGAACAATTTCTATCGATAAGGACAACGTTGCATTTTTGTTTTAGTTTTTCAGTACAACTAATTAATTGATTTCTGAATTTGCATCGATTTCAACATAGAAAAGTATTCATGTCACAAACGATTTTGTGAGTCATTAAGGAATCTCTAGGTGTTTTCCATCAAATTTCGGACAGGGATATCGGATTTTTTCATTTGTTTTCAACCAAGATTTGTGACTTTTATTTTATTGCATAATCGATATTTCTGCTACAAAATGTAAATATATCTTGATTAAATATAAACAAGTGTAGACTGTTTAAAAATCAACTGAGTCAATGCTATTGCTCTATTGATTCCCCTGATTTTACACCATAGGCTGTTGAAAACAACTGAACACTATTTGAGGTGCTCTCTTATCAACATAAATTACACAGAAACCGGCAACGAAAAGAAACATAACTATCCAAAAAAAGAGTTGACGAGTGTCAATTTAGTCGAAGATCGTGGCCTCTCTGAATCATATTGCTATGACACAAAGAGACCGAGTTGTGTTGCTTCAGGCTCAAAACAAAGAGTTGATCTCCGGCCGCGGCTCGTCGAACTATTTCTATTCGTTCTGTCTCTTATACAGTTAGATGATTGAAGTTGTGCAAGAATATTCTTGCACAAGTTTAACTACGAAGAAAAACGAATAAGAAAGAACATCCAATAAATAGCTGCATTAGTCACCATCCTAACTCTTATAAACTGTGTTAACATTGTAGTCATTCTTAAGAAAAATTTGTCAAAAGATTTTGCTCGACTATGATAAATTATAACTGAAATTTTCCAAAAAATCAAATCTTTACGTATTTCATTCGCTTCTCAATTAAACGCGTCGTTGGCAATGATTCATTGTCGAAGAGAATTACACAATTTTCAAACTTTATATTAATATAAACAAACATGATTCTGAAAAGTAGCATTGCATTGCGATAAGTCCTGTTTATGGGCACGTTGATATTTCATATTTGAGAACGTAATGATTTGTTTCTTAAAGATATAGTAACAGAAATCATTAGTGAACTATTAAAAATTGAATATAGTCTAAGTTATAATAGCGAAAACTCAATCGATTTTTGTTGAATGAAGACTTTTAATAGAGATGGTATTTAGACAAAAGGAAGAAATGAAATATAATAGAAATGACTCAAATAGAAATTAGTTCACAACATTTATATCTTACTAGAACCAATTTTTATTCAAATAAAACCTTATGGCTCTTGCCTAATCATGTTTTAAAAAATACTCAATATTTGAGAACAAATTTCTGACGTCAATGATATTGTATTATTACCTCTTCCTTAATGCATGGGTATATAAATGAAAAAAAGAATGTTTCTTGTGAGTTTTTCATTAATACGTTTGATAACTCAGTGTATACAACTATGATGTTCACTTTTAGGAAGAATGGTGACATTGTTTTTATCTTATTCAACTTGCTTAGTCACAATATTAGAGACCTTTAGTTTCATGATGTTGTTATCCGAGCGTGGCTGCTCATTTCACCCAGAGTCACATTCACTTTTAATTGTTCAAGAATATTTGCATTGTTATTAAGCAGATTCTTTTTTATTATCTTATATACGTGTACTCAAACTGATTAGTACATTCAAAACTTTTCTCATAGTTAACGTTATGTTAGACAGAAAGTAGAACTGTACGGTTCGAAAAAAAAATAACCAGGTTTCGATGTGGTATTGGAAGTTGGTTTGCTTCTATTAATTTTGGCATCGGCGAATCTCCAACCCACATCCTGAATTCACTAAATGATGAACCAATTTAATATGTTCTTGTTAATAACCTGATATGCCTAGCTTGCAATGAATATTCATCAATTGGATGTATCCAATGCCTGACATTTAACGTCTCGTCCGATGGAAATCTTGATTTTCTCAACGAAATTTCATCTTATTGTATATTCATAGTCAAAAACACAATTTGTCGTCCCCAAATGGGACGATTTCAATTATATGGTTAAATTCTACTTTAGTTCACAATCGAATATATTACTTGATAGGAATGTGCACTGTTGTGATTCGTAAAAGATTAACTTAATCTCATGAGACATTTAACAACTGACATAAAACACATTTTGTCGAAATATGAATATATTTTATACGAACAAAATTATGATACGATTCGAAGCCTTGATTGTTGTTGTTTTAGTTTCATTCCATATTTCTTTACAAACTTGCAACGAATCCTATTGGGCCTCTCCGAACTCTGTCGCTAAATGAAACATATTCGGTATTAAATTATAATGATCGCTGTGCTTTATCACTAGATAATCCAAAGACCACTCTACATAAACTCTTATCATTGAATACATCCAGACCACGAATTATTACGATTACTTCAACAAACTGTGTTCAAATAGGTAGATAAGTTTTAAAATGAAAACACTAATTGAAATTCTTTTTTTAAAATAATGAATTAAAATTAAATGTGGGCAATACCATGGATGTTTATTTCAAAAGCATTCTGAGGAAATCAGTACTCTACCATAAAATATGAATTATATGTTTCTAGTCATCGTAGGAACCAGGGCAACGCTTTCTCAACAGTAATAATATCGTGAGTGGTTGCGTAAAACTCGTGTTCAATATCATGTTATTACGATTCATGTTTTAAGTTTTCCGGGAGGATTATTGAGAAAATCGAATATTTCGTTCTTTTCTGTAATAAAAAGTAGCATCGACGAATTCATAAGAAGTTTGGAATCAACTAATGAATTTTAAAACAGCTACCAACCTCGAAAATTAAAGATGATTGAAATCATGCAAAGTATCTGATACCTTATGAACACTGTTTGAATATCATGTCCCATTTCATCATTATGTTGTAGATGTATTACTCTGTGCGAAACCAGAACTCGGCACTTCTTTTCTGATTAGGCCTAGAATGTATGACCTTGATAATCAGTGTTGAGAAAAAGATTTGTACGAATGAAGGAGTGAGTCATTAAATTTTGATGATACCTATTTAATTGTCTTTAGCTACTTTTGAATAGCTAATATTTTCATCGGCAAAATATGTATCTACTTTCTCATTAAACGAACCCTAAATGTCAACAAGACTTCTCTCCTGGAAGTATTTAAATCATGAATTAATTACTTCAAAGTATCCAATATTAGTTTACTGCTGAAGATACATAAAGATAAGCGGCTTTCTGCTTTAAGTATTCAAGACCAGATTTATAATTATGAAGTAGTCTCATGAAGAAACACTTTGCAACGCTTGAACTAATTAGTTTTGTATTTATTAGTCTACAAAAAGAAAACTGACGTTGGACAACAATTCGTTACCTATCGCACCCCTAAATAAGACTACTCAGAAAAGTTCAGATTTAACGGAAAATATTTGACACAATAGAGAGCAGTAAAAAATTGATAGGTTGTACCTCAGAAAATATTCTATTGATCTATTATGATGATGCTGATCTTTAATCTTCTGTAAAGCACAGATCATTTCTTCAAATTCATACCCAACTACACCGTCTCGCTCACGATATTCATTTCTTTGATCTATTTCGAAGTCGTCACGATTTTATGGTGATAGATAAAAGATAAAAATTTGGAAAACAATTCTTAATAATATTTTCAAATTAAGTGATATGAAAAAATTTTCTTTTCTAGAAATCATTGATTAATTATTGAATCCGATTATGATGTCAATTTAGGAAGTTTCTTTTTTTTCGTTTGTATGTTTCTAGATGAGTCACTACTTTTGATCTAGTTTCTATCAGAATATATTCTTTCTGATAATATAATAAACAATAGACTTAATTATTTTCAAGAAGAAATGATTGTAAAATTATAAGAATGAGCATAGTGATGAGTGATGAATCATTTTCAAATTTAAATAGTACTTCCTATGTGATTTATTCTTGATTGGTTCCTTTGAGACATTAATTATATAGATATGCAAATACTCTTTTTCATTCATTTTACTACATAATCTCATGTAAAATCCAGAAGATATGACAATTTTACAAAATCTATGTATTTCTAAGGATAGTCTGATCGCATTTCAGAATTCAAGATAAGTTTAAATAAATGATGCAATTTTTTCATGAAGCATTCATCGATAGATTGATTACCTATCTCTCTATCTTGTGTAATGATTTTCCTCATAGAAAATAAACATATCATATCAAAAATATGTTTGTGAATGATTGTCTAGTCTAGCCATATATCAACACTTTTGTATTTGAAAACCCCTATAGATTTCAGAATTCGGGCATTTCAATATAACCAATTCTCTAAATGTGTTTGATTGAGTGATTGTCGATTGTGCTATACGTTAGCATAAATCAAATAAGATAAACAATTGCTCAAAGTAATTAAACTTTTGAAATTCCCGATGCTTAAATGAACATATTCTAAACTATGAAAGGCGTTCGAAAATTGGTTGCACATAGAGTATTTAAAAGTTTCACTAAAAACTAATTTCTTGAGTTTCAATACTATCGAATCAGTTTTATTTTATCATTGAATGAAGCGAAAATAATGTTTCACCATTAACGTAGTAAGATTCAATCTTGCTGGTAATTATCTAATTAAATTTTTAACCTTTTGTCAGATGGATATACGGGTAAATCGTGGAAACATAAAACCTGCTACTTGTGTCAGTGGGAGATTCCAGAAAAGTCGTCGTAACTTTTGTATAAAAATAATTATTGGTACATGAGATCACCGATTCGCCTGTCTCAGATAGCAATACGAGAGTTTTTATGCTCGTAAAACTTGGATCAAGTGAATTGGAGATCCATGGCTTGTTTGAACAAAAGAGTATCTTCGCATGACCTAGTGGAGGTAGACTGTATAGTTCAATCGTATCTGTACCATTGTCAGACTGATTGGTAATAAAAACACATTTCTTTTCTTCCGTTCAAAAACGACTGCAAAATAGTTGAATTACACACTCAAACTCTAACATTAGCTCTTTTTTTCGAGATCTGCATTCGAACTGAAGTCAATCAAGTTCTATAAGCTTGTACGAATCCAAGATTCTTATTAGTAATTATCTCGATAGCCTTTCATAGGATTTTTATTCTAGATGAACGCAGTACATCCTCATGTAAGTTTTCAATACTAACAACCAATTTTTGTATATTAGATACACAATTACAAATACTTGACTCATCCATGTCATCGTTCTTCCATGCTTTCATCAAGAAAACATCGATGGAGACCAAATGAGGCAGCATATTTAAGAGTCAATAAATAGTTCGTATTGAAATTGAAAACTGAAACACAAACTTCTGAATATTCAGGACCATCGAGAAAACTTCACTAGGATTTATAAGATAAAGATCGATACTATTAAAGCATCCACTGTTACTAATGTTGATACATAGGAATGAAAGAAGATTTGCATTTATGATGATATCTAGGGTTTCTTTGTCGACGTATTGCTGATCGACTAGGATAGTCACAGAACGAAGATTCACTAGATTGTAATAAACAATTGAGGTTGTTCGATTTTAATTCATTAAGAATTCGAACTGCGAATTCAAATGTGGGTCTTATCGACAGGCTAAGGGCGAATGGGTTTTGAATACTACTTAAAATACAACGACAAGCGAATTCTAGTCGAGATCTGCGACAATGAGTAAGTTTAAATGTATCACGCGAATTTTTAGAATGTTATTCAGACTGCTATTTAAATTATAGAATGTAAACCATACATCATGAGTGTGTAGATAGTCGAGTACATTGAACATCAAATCCTCAAGAAAACATTCAAATGGAGAGACTTTCATACTGTTGCACATTGAATAAACAAATTGAATCAATCAAAATATCAAATTTTAAAAGATACTCCCCAAAACTTGCGAACTCTTTGTTTCATTTTTCCATTAGAATTCTTGCAGTCACTTTATTGATTAATAGCATTGCTTTTATCTCATATGAACGTGTCAAAATACAAGAGTCAACGACTATTTATTATGCAAACAAAAATAAGCCTCTTTATCGTTTCTCCAAGATCTTCATCTTACAGAACAAACAATTCGTATATTTAGTGATCAATAAAACAACTTGAAACAAGCATTCATCCATGAACCAACCAAAGATCGAAAATTTTCATTATTCATTTCTGTTATAGTGAGTTATAACACATCAATGAATTGTACTCGTACTGTACGGTCGCATTTGAAAGGTGAAAAAAAATTATAACTTTTTTTCTATATACTCATTAGTGTCTGTCTTACCTACGATAAAAATTTGAAATATTTTTTCCTCATATCGCTCCCAAATACTGAACAAGAATGTTCAAAATTACCGATTTTTGACGCCATCTGCTTATAAAAATGACTTTTCTGTTCCATAATTTTAATTGAATGCGAATATTTTTTGTTGCAATTATTTTTTATTTAAAATTTTCATTTCCTGGCCATGTAAATAGATTTCAGTTTTATTTTCGATTTTCTCTTAAAATCCTGCAAAAACGACCTAACCATATCTATCCCCGTTTTATGTCACGACAGATTAAAATGACGGGTATTCAGAGAAAATATAATTTGATTTCACCTTCTTTGACTTCGATCGACTCCACTCGAATGGAAAATGTTTCAAACATTGACTGACTCTACTCCATAGATTGAATAATGATCAAGCGTAGTATGTTCCTTCTTTTGCTTACTATCATACAAATAGTCTGTATTTACATAGAAACATGTGAAAAAGCTAGATATTTTTCAAACGAAAACAAAACGGACATTTGCATAAGTATTTCATTTCTATACAGTAAATGAAGTTCTTTCTTGTGCATGACTCACAATGTCTTCCTATTCACTTTTATTATTTTCAATTTTTAATAGTGCGATTGATACGCATGTGTTCAATTTGATGTACAAATAAATGAATTATGTGTTTTTATCTCAGACAAACAAATGTAATAGCCTGACTACTTTGTATTGATTCCATGAAAAAAATATTTTTTTATTTTAATCAGGTTATTTTTACAATACTATGTAAATTTAGACAACGCCAAGATGAATTATGACGAAGAGTAAGCTTGATAGTCATTAAAAAATATTCGCATTTTGTTAGAATTTAATAGCCGTTAAAGAATTCAATAGAAATAAAGAATTGTTCACAGATAATTTTGAAATGGATTGAACTAGATCTTGGCAGTAATTGCCATACAATGTTCCATTTGTATATGGATATTGTAGTAAAATAAGCCATGTTTCTTCTTTGTCGAGTTTTTCAATGTAAATTTTAATGAAAAAAGAACTGAGAAAAATGTTAGACCTAAAGCGAAATACACACAGAATAAAAGCGTTGTCATTTCAATTGAACCACCCCTGATAGGGTGTGAGTGTGTATGAATAATAAAGTGAAAATCAACACCCACACCCATTTCCGCAAAATGAAATATTTCATTGATAACGAATACAAATTATTATCAAATGTAGATGAAGTTATCACCAGATTCGAGTTTTTCTAGTCTCGATTTACTCAGAAACTTGCTTCGAACATCTTATTCTTGATTCAAGTAAGACTTGGCAAGCTCTATTCAACACTAAGCTCAGAATTGGTCGTGGTGTGGTTACTTTTAAGAATATTCCTTTTATTCACATACAAGAATGCTTAAAATACTGTTGCAGTTTTTGTTTCCCCCTATTTCTCGTCATTGAAGACAAAATTTTTGGTGTGGGGGAGTTCAGAAAAGATCAACGCTTACATCCACACCCTTCTATTGAGCAATAGCCAAATATAATTATATTCGTCAATGCACTTACAATTTTCTATGGCTTTTATTCAAATAAATCGCAAGTATTTATAGGTTCAGTAACAATTGTTGGGTATGTTAATATCCAAGCGTTTACATAAAAATAACTAACAGGGAGAAAATCAATTGTACAATACAAAGGGAAAATACATATCACCCGATGAGACGATACATGATATAGAAAGAGAAGAAAATAAAGGTGGAAAAAAACGTAAAATACATGTTCAATGTGAAGACAATAGAGAGGAGAACGCTCAAAAAGTGAACGAAGGTAACATAAATTTATTATTGGTGAATAAAATTTGCGTGCTAATGCTAATTACAACGCATGTTGCCTCATTTTAACCCAGTGTAAAATCGGACATAATCTGATTCAACCAACAAAAGGGAACTTACACAACATTAATGCAATCAGGGCATACAATATGCTGAAAGGAATATTTTGTTCTCCTCAGTGTTCTAACGTTCTGGGTTTCTTGTTGAAACCTTTTGTTTAGTTAATGGCAATGAGGATGTGCAAGTATGAGCGGCTGACTAAGTGTCGGTTACAGTGTGGTTGTGTCTCTACCCGTAGGTGACCATCAAGGGAAGAATCACGCGCAGACATAAACGCACCCTCACACACAAATGAACACCCACACTCCATGCCCACAAGCACTTGCCCAAACATACCCACACCTACAACCATATACAAACGATTTAATGAGCTACAAGCGGAAGTGTATCCAAGGAAGAACACAGTTTGAATGTCAGCGAATTACGGCAATATATACTCACATGTGTCATATCTGTCAAAGCAGACAGTTTCATTCACTTCTTATGTAAATAAATTGGAACCACAATCTTTTCAGAATTTTTTAAATATCGCAAAACATTCTCATGCAACTATTTCTTATTAGCATCAACCTGCTGTGAGCAAAAAATATGTCAAATTAGGAACCGTGAGAATCAGCAGCGAACATCTGCGTGCTCCATCGCATCATGTCATATAAAATATTGAATTCATTCCTATAAATTTATTAGTCTCCATATGACTTTCAAAACTGACACTTAACCAGTGAATTTGTAGATTCCTCTGTACCACTAGACATGCGCTAACGAAAAATCTAAACACAAGTTTAAACTATATAACGGTCATGCTTGTAATTGAGCAGTCACTACCCATGTAAAAACATTTTGTTCTAAAAATCGCGAAATAATCGATTTTTAAGTGATTTTTTGATAATTTTCTTTACATGAGTAGTAGCGATTCGAGGCATACGGACAATTGTTGCTTCTTGTTCCATTCATTGAATTTCAAACAAATCTCAACACAAATGACAAAGCTTCCTCTCTTTTCCAGCTACTGGAGTCTCTGCGAATATCACAAAAAGCGTTTCTTTTGGGGCAATTGTTCAAAACAATAGTTCTTAGGACAGACTAGTAAAAACAGTAAGAGGCTACTATAGGATTGACTACAGTCGGGGATCCAGTGAGCCTTGTCAATAAGCGTCACTTAGAAACAAATAAGAAAAAAACATTTTTGATCAACATCTACTTACATGCTTCACATATCCACTTATGAGAACAGAAATCGATCAATCATTTCTGTTCGTAAAATTTCGACTTCTCCTTAGTAGATATTATTTATCTCACAACCCCTGCATAGAAACAAGAAAAAAGCACAATTTATTTTCGTTTTCATGTGTTGTATATCTGCTTGCAGTTGAAGTATTTCTGCTGTAAATAGAACTGTTTCTCGATTGTTCCAGATGTTCTTCAGCCCTCCCCTAACCAGCTATTTCATTAATCATGTCTTCGTCAAATCCATGATTAATTGAAGAATAGCCTCTGCATGCCCACTACTTATCTTCAATCTCATATTCTCCGCCGCTTTCTTACACCTTCATTGAAAACAAAAGAAAAAACGAAATTCTTCTTATGCACAGTGTTCATCCTTTTAATCTTCGAAAGCGTCCAAAAAGAATCTTCAATTGCAATTCGCATTTGATAAGAGCAGACCCTGTTCATCTGTACATCTTCTACTAATATCTGGCTTCACTTGCATTCACATCCTGAACTTTCTCTGCTTACTAAACCATCGCTTGTGGATCTTCATGTACCGTTCGAATAGAATCCTATGCTGCGTTTAAATTAAATTGATGTTGACTGATAGACGTCTGACACAGCGCCGAACACAAAAATGTATTTCTTATCAATGACACTTGCTGTATGTGTACGTATGGCAATATGTTAGTAAGTAGTCAACGCTGACAACCGTTTCCGGTTAACAACACCTGTTTACAAAACTAAGAAAAGAATGGCGGTTACTCTTAGTTATTATAAATCATTATCACGAATATTTCACAGAAGAAAATGCCGCATACAATGCCACAATCAATTTTGTTAACTAGAAAAATATTTTAAATTTGCTGTATAGTCGTACTGTTTCGTAATAGCTAGCTTGAATGTTTGTCATTAAAATCTTTTTATAATTCAAGCGGTACTAATTAAGGTTTATTCGGTGCTATTATTCTAATCGCGAAAAATGAAGTTCATTCATATCTGCTATACAGTTTCATGAACAGGATGGCACGCATATATATTTGATTTCAAGCAAAGTTATTGATTATGTAAAACACTAACAGATTAGTGCTGTTCACTGTTACGTAAACAGTGCATTGAAAAACAGCACAAAGAATGGTAACGATTAGAAGGATTGAAATGAACACTGTTTAGCTTAATTATAACAATAGATGATAACAAAGTTGACAGAATCTATCGGAAAATCGATATTAAAAAAAAAACGAAATGCATGCTTCGCAGTGATACTGCCTTCCAGACTTTTAGATATAAGCCGTTGCAATCCCTGTAAATGATCAGAATAAATGGTTTTTCTCGGATCAGGATTTCAGTAGTTAACTCGAATCATATCCAAACAAAACTAGAAGGGCGTATTCCATGAACTTCGTCCAGATGAAAATTTTATCGGTGACCTAAAACAAACGAAGGCTATTGATTATCGTCTAAACTAGAATCAACAGAAATGTATGATTCTGTTCGAAATAAAAGATATATGAATATCGTTTCAATTTATTTTAATATAAAAATAACAAAATAAATTGAAAATTTAAGATCGCAGACAATCGGTACGGTAATGTGAAGCCAACTTATCGACGATTCCAGTAGATACTATAGTAATGATAAACATAATACAAAATTTCATACTACTAGTGTATTTTATGGAGAATCTTTTTTGTTCTAATATATATTAGAATGCTTATTTGATATTCTATATGTTATTAGCAAACAAAACATAAGAAAATGATTCTACTATGATTTTTATGAGCGTTTCGTTTTTTTTTTAAGTATGATGATGTTCATTAACTTTTGAGAAATGTTTTCGCTGATATTATTATCTGTAATTTTTAATCCAGCATAAGAAAAAAAAAGGGATCATTTCAGAGTGTATGAAAACGCTTGTACCTCGTTATTTCTATTGATCTATAACTCAAGAAAAATGAAGGTCATGAAGGAGTGATGGTCAGGTTAGGTTTCCCGTTGGTTTCACTAGATTAACTACTACTTTCAGACCTCGGAGATGTCATCACTGAGTACTGGTAGAGTAAAGACTGTCACAAGTGATTTTGTGATAAACCATCACTTTCGGACCTTCGTATGTTGCTCGAAAAGAATAGTGTATTAAGTTGAAATTAAATTGATGCTGAGTAATAATAATGACACAACAGGCCCAACACAGAAATAAGAAAAAACTGTTATCTATGACGCATTGTCTCAATTTACATGTGAAATTCTTTAAGTAATTACTTAACAGCAATTATGTTTTACAATGATTAGGAGTGTTGAAAAATACAAACTCAATAGCAGTTATCGATTATGACTGATTTTTATAGACCAGGACTATTTTGTAATATATATTTTTTTAATTTCAGGGCAACAAGTTTTTCAAAGTTCTACAATTTCAATGCGAGATAAGAATCAGCATTGTTCGTAATCTTTGCTCTATTTTATCGTTTAATTTCAAGTAAGAAAAATTCGTTTTTATGAAAAGAAAAAGAAGCCGTAACGATTTCATACAGAAGATTTTTCGAAAGACATGACGTTGTCTGGTTAGTTCACGATTTGTAAGAAAAACAATCGTTCCTAAAAATTACTTATTGCTTTACTATGCAAGTTGTTCTTAATATTCATCACGAAATTTCTCTATGAAATGAGACTGGTTCTAATGCTTAAGCTTAGATTATTATATGCTTTTAATTAGAAATCTCCTGATGGCAAAGTCATCACTTCATTGAATAGATTTCTTTTAATTTTGAGTACAATAGATTAAAATTTCACAATATGATTGAGGTAAATCTGATTCACATCACGTTTCATACTCTAATAATATAATTACATTTTTAAAAGAATGATTTTGTACTGAATTATTTCTCAAATGCTTTATCAAAATTGAGCCAAGTTATAAAAATGCTCCTAGTAGACACAATGTACTATTTTAACGCAATGTAATTAATTATCCTAATAAGAAACTAATTGATCTCTTCTCTGTCAAGAATTATACAAAAAAGCATGTCAAATTGGTCTATTGTGCGATCTGAAAGAAAAATTTCATTAGGCATATGAAAGAATTGTTGTGGAAGGAAAAACAGTCTTCTTTTCAGCCATATCGAACGGCGGAGATTCAGAAGAAAGCGAACGTATGCTAACGACAATCCACATTCACTGGAAAATTAACGTTCACTAAAGCGTCGAAAAACACGAGGCTTGATGTTTTGTTTTTCTCGATGTTTCTCATTATTGAGAATGAAAACAATAAATCATTGTGAACACTTTTTCATCAAATATGAATCAATAATACAAAAAAGGCCTTTTCCAATAAATCAATCTGATATGATAACAGCATATAATAGTATTAGCGGTTTATTCTTTTTTCAGTTTTATTTTTGATTTGCAATTGAGACACTCTTGTACACAATTATGCGAGAACACGCTTCTCGTTGTGTGTGATTATGTGTGCTTGGGATTAATACAAAGGCATACATCTACATTCGTACCCTGCAATGATTTCACTATCTTGCTTCGTCGATCGTGTTAAATGTCTTTAAACTCTTTATTAGTAAAAAATTGGAGAACCATGGTGAATGCTGATGGCGTATCTTTAACGAAAATATAGAACTAAATTCAACTGAAGCGTACTGCTCGATGTGAACTAAAGAGAATTTAAGATAGAATTCATACATCTCTTTTGATCCCAACTGTTGGATTTGCCTATCGTATTCTGGAAAATATCGATGAGTTAATAAACTTTTTTCAGTTCATAACTTTTGCACACGATTGGATTTAATCATTCATACATAACATCGATATTCTGACGTTTATGAGTTTGTATGAGGAATAAGCAGCGTGAGTATTCATTTTAAGTAAAATCTTACTCGCCGATACACATTCCGAATTGAGAAATAGAAAGGGATCATTCGTATCTAGTTAATGTTAGATTTTTCAGATGTGTCAATGTGCAACGATCGAATATCATCATGAGATTGCACTTGATGATGTTTCTAACAATCATGAAAACAGACACCGGTTATTATATAAGTATTGTGTACCTAATCATATTAAAATAAAATGTATCTTGTATTCGACATAATGTACAATGCATTCTTAGAACATGATTTGGCTCGCTTATGTAGTGTATTTCACTAGTTTTTCTTCTGTAAAAGAAACTTGTGGTATTTTTCCAATGAAAAAAAAACAATATCAAACTATCTATATTAAATGTGTATATGGTCAGTGAAGTTTTATCTATAACACATAAGTTTCACACATTTTATTTTGTATGATTAAAGCGAAGATGAATTTGTTACTCATAAATTGTTCCATTATGATGATGATGACCTGTGGGTAATAATACAACTAAACTTAATTTAAAAGAATTCAATGTGTTTTAACATGTTGCTTTATCAATTCTATCAACTTAATTTTTGTAAAATGAACTGATTCATTTATTGATTGACTTCTTAATCGTCAATCTTCTCGTAAGACAGAGAAGCGAATTTAACTTATTTCTATTTAATATAGTTCGATCTGGTCAATAATTTTAAACAGCACTATCATTGAATATAGTAATTCATTTTCTATCATGCTAAATTTTGCTCGTTACTTTCATAATCTTTAAAAGAATTAACATCAACTTCTTATTGGTTCTCTCAGAACTTTTACATAATAGATTGTAACGTATAGGCGGAATTATTATCTTATTTTATAGACTTTAAAGACAATAAAATTAAATACTGTAAGTAATATCATATGTTACAAAACATTCTAGTAGAAATATATGCATGTATGAGTGTTGTACTTGCTTGACAAAAATGAATTCAACAAAACGTGATCACATCGGTGTAATCAAGTTCGATAACAGATATTTATCTGCACATATGAATGTCAACGACAATGGTTTACAAGGCTTTTATTTAATGTTGCACTAAAAATCTTCGCAACAGATAAGTACTGAAATTATTACAAACAACAGTTTTTCATAAACACATTCGCTTACAGGCCCATTGGTTCATGAATACGTCTCATTAGATTAATTTTACATTGGAAATAGCACGGGAATATTTTTGTGACGAATTGAAAGAATTCTTTCCTAAACGTACGAGCTGAAAGAATATACAAAAAAAATGGTGTTGCGAAACTAGTTTGAAATAGAAGACGACAAATGATGAAAATAGAGTTAAGACTAGATTTCGACTGGGAAATATTGCCAATAGATAAAAGCAGATTGAATACACATATAGGTAAATTAAGGACTAATTGAACGCCTACTTGAGCGAGAAGCATCAGAATAAGTTCATTTTCAACTTGACGAAAACGTGACAATGTTGAAAAAATCGTAAGATATCGTCTTATATTAAATATCGTCATACAACCGAAAATTAACATAAGTAGAGGTGCCACAAAAGAGAAGAGAATAAATTGAAAGATATGGTAGCCTTGAATAAAAGGTGAATTTCCTTGAATTCGACAGGCAAGTGCACCGCTAGTACTTACANCCGTGAGTACGAAAGATATGATGAACAAGAGTGAAAAAAATACAACAATAATAAGAATTAACCATTTAGCTCTACGAACATTGCTGAACTGCAGTTCTTGCATAAGTACTGAGCTTGCAGACCATCTATCGATTGAAGCCATTACAATGAATGATAATGATAAAGCTGATAGAAGAGTACCAAAATAACTCACAAGTTTACAGAAGATTACGGATTGATTACCTAATCTTATTTCGTATCCATCAGCTAATAAATGAAGAACAAGAATGGTGATTGAATATATTAAATTGTTGGTTGAAAGTGCAATAAAATAAAGAGAACATGCATGTTGTTGCATTCTATATCGACGAAGTACAGCAATAGTTGATGAATTGCCTATTAGACTGACAAAAACAATCATTATAAGTACAATTCTGCAAACATGATTAAGCATTGTTTCTCAGGAATCGGTCATATTCTTTGTGACTTAAAAAAATATATATATGTATGAATGTTATTCTACGGAAAATATTTCATAATGACATGACATATTATTATCAAGACTTTTCTCTCGAAGAAATACTATCTCACGGAAAGAAGAGGAATTTCTATTGGTTCAAAATCTACTTGTCCTAATGATGCTGTCAAAATATGTCTCCAGTTCAAAAACATATGTCTATAACCAGACGAAATATCAAGTGAGAGAATATAATTCCGGAACACGCTATAACAGTTTATATTTAAATTGATTTTAGAAACATGCTGACATTTTGAGAAATAGACAAAAAAAGCGGAAAAAATTATAAATCACACTCTCGAAACAGGAAGTAGTAGAATTCATTTTATTTTTTTTGCATGTTAATTGAAGAAAAGAATACAGAAAGCAATGCATATATAGCCAAAGTTTATTGAAATGTTGATTTAATCTGTATAGATTGTTGAAGTTTCTTTGCATCATTTATTTCCTTGGGAGATAAAATTTTTGAAATTTAAATAAAATTCGAAAAAATAATTTCTTCGCAAAATAATCAGCTGACACTAAATTAATCGATTATTGTTGACTAACAACATTTTATCTATGTTCGAAGACAGAATTACCTATAATACACTTACAATATAAAGCTCATTTTAGGTCTTTATATTCGTAGTAAGCGGATTGCTTTTTGTTTTTTTGTTAATTCGTAAACATTGTCAAGGAAAACAGTTAATAGAAATTTGAATGAAGAGTTTTCCTGTTTCCTGTGTAGACTCGAGAAACGAAGTGTCCGGAAAGAGAATTTAAATAATTATTGCATGAATGTTCACATTAATAACAATGTGGGGTTAACCCTTTCAATCCTGACATTTTCTTGCGTTCGGTAGAAACACGAAAACAGATAGTTCAATCTCTCTCTCTCTCTTGCGTTCAGCTATTTAAAACATTTGTGCTTCCTGCGTTCAGTTTTAAAAAAAATGTGTTTGACATATAAATCCGTTCTTCGTAGCCATGTGAAGTGATTTTCCTTTGAATATATCATACGATTCTCGATGTCTAAGAAGATAAAAGAACACAAAATATTTCTTTTTCGTTCAGCATGCCATCTACAGGACGACATGTGGGATTGAAAGGGTTAATAATTACTGAGCACTTTTTGCTAACAGTGGGGAAAACATGAGCTAATAATTGTACTCCTTAGAACATTGTACTCTTTTTCAATGTACTTATTTTGTAATTTAGATTTAAAATAGTTGTAATGCTGCAAATTTTTATATTTAACCTACGTGTAAAAAGTCTTGGTACAAAAATGTTTTTAGTCTTTTATTTCAACATGTTATTTTTATTCCCTTTTCGTTATGGCTAAGAAAAGTACAAGTGCTACAGTTCCAACAGTCAAAAAGAACAAGCTTCATAAGGTCCTTTATCAGCAATTTTTCGAAGTTGCTTTCGTATACCTGAAAACATAGTTTGTACAAGTTTTAGATCAATTTCTTTTAATTTTGCGGTAATTCTCCTTTTCAATTGATCAATGGTTGTTACCTCCCAACCTTTGTCGTATACCATCTCATCGATAATTGCCCACAAAGTTTCTATTGGACGTGCTTGAGGACAGTTTTGAGGATTGTATTCAATTGGTACAAATTTTACCTTTTTATCATTCAAATAGTGCATGACATCATGACCATAATGACTTGAAGCTAAATCGGCCCAGAATAAGACTTGTTCCTTGTTATGATAGCTATCAATAAATGGCATTAAACGTGTCTTAGTACACTTGTTTAAATATGTTGTTTGAGTAATAGCCTGCTTTTGTTTTGAGAAGAATGGTTTCGAAATGCCATTCTCAGACACAGCAATCCAAACTAATAATTTTGGTTCAAACTTCTTCGTTCTTTTAAATTTAACATCTGGATCTGTAGTATGTGTATCCGATGAATAGAAACCACGGTTGGCAGGTACAGATTCATTATGTAATAGAAGATATTTTTCATCATCAATCAACCATTCATAATCATGTTTTAATAAGTCACGATAAAGACAACGAGCACGAGTTGGAATTTCTTGAAGTTGTTTTTCAGTATATTTTGGTGCTCGTCGTTTTTTGTAGTATCGTATGCCCATGGCTTTCAATTGGTTGTCAATTGTTTTAAAACTGACTTTAAATTTTGGAGCTATTCGACGTAAAGAAATACCACTCTTGTGATTCACTAGTCGTTTTAGTCGTGTTAATTGTCCACTTGATAGCTTCTTTGGACGACCAGATCTTTGTTTATCTCCAACATGATTGCACTCCTCATACTTCCTAATAATATTGTATATCGTTTCACGAGGAATTTTCTCTTGTAAAAAATGGTTTACAGTTATCTTTTTCTGTTTATTTGCGACATTTATGTAGTGTTGTACAATCTGCTTTTGTAGGTGTTCTCGCTCTGAACGTGTCATATCTACAAAATAAAACGATGATATAACGTATTATATTTTATCTTAAAGCTTCACTAATGGTCTACAAGTTGATGGGGAGAAAAGCGAAGAAAGCCTAATCCAGTGCCAGAAACGCGTGAAACAAATTTGTACCAAGACGTTTTACACGTAGGTTATTGCACCAAATAAATTGAATTATAGGTGTCAATTGGTGGAAAAGCGATATCATATGCTTCTCATGAAATTAGAATAGGACGAATATTGAAACATAGGAATTTAAAGAATTCTGTGTTCAGACATAGGCGGTGCGCCGTAGTATCGAGGGGAAGCCTACAAAAAATTAGGGGTAGCAATAAAGACGTATTGCTTCCCCTGATAATCTCTATTTTGGTAGTTGTTAGAAGAACGTTGAGACTGTTTTATTTTCTTCGGAGGGTCTACTTCCATCATGTATGAATGACATCTAACTGTGTCAAATTTAAGGTCGATAATGATTACATGATTGTGCAGATCAAAAAATCAGACATTAAGTCTTGTAAGATCAAATGAAATCGTACAAAAAATCTTGGTCTTAGATATTTTACACCAATGCGTACAGTAAGATTCTTGCAAGATCTTACAGTTACATAAGAACATTCTATAATTTTATAATCAGGTCTGACAGAAGAACAAGATCTGTCAAGAATCTTAGAGTAAGACTTGATGTCAGACTTTTGAGACAACTATTTTGTGTACGACTTTTCGTCTGATTTTACAAGATCAGATGCAGAATCTTGACAGATCTTAGTATCTGATTGTTTGCCCTGAGTGGCGAAAAACAAACACCATACTTTTCTCTTGTTTTCGTGATGCGTGGAGAAACTCTCGATCGGTCACCTTTCATTGCTTTGTAATCAACTGATTTCTTTATGATTTTGTAATTAGGTTTTTATATATTTGCTAAATGCCTGAGAAAAGTAAATTTTCATATCGTTTCATAAGAAAACCAGAAAATCGATTACAAGAATCATATGATTCAAAAAAGGAAGACTTTGTACACGTTTAGATGGCGGTGATGTTTTATCGGCCATATTATCTATTGAAGATAATTATCGTATTAATTCTTTTTATGCTGTGTTGGATGTGATCACAGTATCAATTAAAGAAAGATTTAATGAAAATAATATAAATGCAATTGTACTGTGTGAAAAGTTGTTTTTAACAAATGTATATTTAAATGATGATGAATTAAAATAAAAAACAATTGTTCATTTCTACCAGATGAATTAAGGGGTGAACAACGAATGTACACGGTAGCACTTGGTAACAAAACTCAATCGCCATTAACATTATTAACAAAATTTTTTTTTCTAGAAAATAGTTTTCTTCAATCACTTAATACAATGAATAAATTACTGAAAATATTATGAACGATTTCAGTTCATTCATGTGAATGAGAACGAAATTTCTCTTCCTTACGAAGACTTAAAACATACATTCACAATACAATAACTCAAGAGAGATTATCCAATTTATCTTCAATAAACATTGAGCGTGATTTTAATATTCATTTAGATACTATTACAACTGAATTTGTTTCGAAAAACAAAGACAGAAAAAACATATTTAAAAAAAAAATAAATTGATAATAGATAAATTTTTCAATAGAAACCTTAATATAATTTTCTCGGTTTAAAAATTGTATTGCATCCCCTACAAACTTGATCTGCGCCGCCCAAGTGTATCCGTACAAAATAGCATAATTGTATACGTCGAAGTTTTTCGAAATAAATGGTGATTTATTTGAATGCTTACTAATTAATTATACTAATGTTACAGAATTTCTCTTATTCCTATGAGGTCGAACGAATTAACTATCTGTCTAACCAAAAGGCTGTTACTGCTGTTTCAGAAAGATTCGCCGCGAGTGATGTTTGGCTACATGAATACTATCTACTCTCTACCGATTATGAAAAGTTCGGCATAAAGCATAACATTAAGTTATAGGCGACGATGTGAGTACATGTTTTAATAAGGATTATCTATATGTGTATGCTGTAAATTATATCGTTTCTGCATTGTCTGCCATTCGCATGTGACGAGTAGTAAAAACAAACAAAATGATGAACCAATGCTTAGCAACCGTTCCAATAAGTTTTCCTCAAAAAATATATAATTGAGAAATACATTATGAGCTTTACTGGCATGAATATCCACATTCCGCCTACACGCACCCTTCCTTGCTTGCAAAACAGAAGCCAAACCGTTCGTCTCACACTGAACAACTTCAGGCATTTCTGATTTTCTCTTTGAAACCTATTTAAAAAATGATTAATGAGTACTAGCTAAAAACGATGATGTCAATAATTGGAATATATAATTAATGAATCACTATGATTCGATATTACGTTACTGCTTTTCACTTGATACCTTTTTTGTAGACATTCGAAATTCAAATTATTCATGAGTATCTTAAAACGAGCTTTCAACCTGAAGTACCATTTCCATGAAATGATGCCTCGATACAGTGTGTATTATTAAATGGAAAGAAAAGTAGATAGTTAATGTTTGCTGTGTGCCTTGAAAAAATCTTTTCTTTCTAATTTTAAAAATTAAAAGCACACACATTTCAACTTTGGACATTACTATAATTATAGAGGATAAAATGGAAACAATTGATTGCCTTAATAATAAAATATGAACAAAGAAAATTATGAATACTTCATAGATGTCATGAGAATGCTATTTAACTTGGATGAAGTAAAAACATTTCTGTTTTCCAAAATGAATTTTATAGAATAAAAGCACAACCATTATGCCATTTGACCACGTGCGCATGTTCTCGGTGAGAAATACCGTCTTCATTAATTTTTCTCATGCTAGAAAGATAGATATGAAAGTTTCGATGTTAGTTGACTAATCAGTAGAGAATAAGTAAAGAAAAGACTCATGCTGTTATCATTATTACTTGATCACTTGTCATCGTTCAATGTTTTAAGTAAGATTTTTATTTTGAGTTTTCTAAATCTATAATCACCAAGTTTCTTCAATCGAACTTCGGACTCGTTCCTTCATCGTGAAGATATTCAAAATAGCATAATCTACCTTACAGGCTTTCGGATTTTTCAACGGTATCTTTCGATTCCATTTAAATCTAGCAAATGATGTGTCGGATCAATTTCATTATCTTATTGTCAACTGAAAATGGAAAAGAAAAATTCAATTGTTCATGTAGATTTCTCTTCGACATTTATCAGTAGAATGTAATGTGCATGTTTAATTCACACTGAGTGCAGGTGCCAATTAAGCCTTATTACAGAAATTGTCATAAATAAAAAGCTGATGAGAGAATGCACACAAACAGATAGAGAACAGTATACAGTTAACGATCGAAATTATTTCGCAAGGTATTCATTACAGTAATACAAAGACCTATTGTACATATAGGATTCTATTTCTGTGAAACACATGAATCAATATAGATAAGGAAAATAGAGATCATCATTTTTGTTCACTAATTCTTGATGGCTTTGCTAATCTATATAGAAAAGAATTCATTTCTTCAGATATTGTAGAATAAATTGCTAGTAAATAGAATATAGTTTCAAATGACATGATCAGGATAATGATATTTAACAAAAATAAGAACAGTCTGTTTAGTACTGGTATTTCATCAATTGAGTTTTATGGCAATATTGAATATTTAACGGTACAAAATGAGAAAAAATGGAGCTCGTGAAAAGTTTCTATCAGTGTATGGAATTAACTTCTGAAATTTAGAAATTAGAAGTCAACAATGAACAAACCCCAGTAACATCAATGTGTTGTGAAAGTGTCATGCAGATATCTTATCTCTTTGACTCATATATATCTCTGAAAATTGTATTAATTGTCTTGGTACTAGAAATTCTCTATGTTTTGAGTCAACCTGATAAACTTCGTTGATTCGTATTTTGATCGTTTGCTCTGCTAAACTTAACGATGAACAGAGTAAATGAGTTGTTATTCATATTTCTTCATATTCAAATTGTCCTTTGACACTGCATAACATCTACAGAATCCATTAAGATTAGTCCTTGCCCAAGATGGAATAAAACAGGTATTGTAGTAGCTGGTGCCCATGACAAAGGCAACAATCCTGATCAACTTTATGGGCCTGAAGCAGTTTTTCTTCATCTGCCAGCCAACCCAATATACGTAGCTGATACAGACAATGAACTTATTCAAAAGTGTCGACTCAATAAATTACCGAGTATGAGTACGATTGTAATTTTCAATATCAGATCTCTGAAGAAAAGGCGTGCACGCTGGACTTGAGCGTCTTTACTGCACAGGTGTATGGGTTGATAAAGAGAAAAATGTTTAATTATCATTGTCGGGTAAACATTGTGCGTATAAGTGATTATCAGAAACGAATATTATGACAGTCGTAGTTGATGAAAATAATTATGAGAGATCGGAAAGTCATATACTCAACTCTCTCGAGGGTTTTTATGTTCATGGAACGAGTGGTACGGTGTGTGTGGCTGATTAATCCCAACAATCGGATTCAGAAATGGTTGAAAAATTCAAATAATGGTACTACTATGACTGGATTCAGCACGGGCGATGAAGATAGTGATGCTAAGTCGTTGTTGAGGCCGATTTTTTGATGGCTCGATGATGAATAGCAATTTGCATATGTGGCAGCTGCATTTAATGAACGAATTCAACGTTGGTTGTGCAATGCATCTATGAATGATACTGTTGTTGGTGGATTGGGTATTCACATGAAATTTTAACTAGCTTTGTCTATTTTCTCTATGAGATTTAAAAATACTGGTTCTACCAGGCAGTTGAAAGTATCCGGCTTCAATAGTATAAAGATGACCATCAAGGGAAAAAATTGACTCAAATCTAACGAAAAAAAACAACTCAAAGTTTACTTTGTAACTAAGTAGGTAATCGCAAGGCCAGGTGGCGGTGGGAATGTTTAAATCTTCTCATTTATTGATTCCTATATGTTCCAAATGTTTCGAAACAATGTCAACTTGTAGTCAAGATTCAATGGTTTCATTCAATGTCATAGGATGAAAATCAACGCAACCAATTGAATCAGCATACCGATTTGGCATTTGATAACAATGGCAATTTATATGTGTGTAATCGGTTGAATCGCCGTGTACTCATGTTTACAATAATGCAAAATCAACCATGTTTTCCAATATCGGCAGGTAGTTCAAGTTTTCTATCTCTAAGCTTTACACTTTCAAACAATATCTACACGCTCCTTTTATTTTTTTTAGGAAGTTTATCATGATACGAGTGAGTAGAACTAAATACTTTCTTTCTTGTATAAAATTGATGTCGTAGGATGGCATCTGTTTTATTTGCAATATTAACGTGGAACAGTATGGTGTGACTTTTTTCAATACATCGGTCAATCTGCCTAAGTTTTTGCAATCGAACATACCTTGTTCTGCTTTGTTAAATATATTATCTTGAAAAGTATTAAGCTAACGCAGCGGTGTAGTTGGGTTCGAATTTAAAATATTTCACACTTGATGATGACCTTGCAATTTGTACGTATCGATCGATTACGTTTTTATACTACATGTTTATTCTCTGTTCAATTCATTAGAACATCAAGCCAAAATTCGACAACATCAATCTGTTTGAAATACTAAGTCACATATACACCCAGATTATATGGCTATTTGTATCTGCATCGTGCTCTAAATATAATCAGGCAACATTGTTCAATCTGGTTCGGCAAAAGGAACAGGTAGACTTTTTATTGCTGACCTATTCTAATCATAAACCGAACATAATTGATTCTTTACATCATCACTGACGCGTTTCTATCAACAAAGTGGTTGTAAATTAGGAGCTATTATTTTTATATGTCAATTAATTCTTGTAGAAGTCACGTTTTCTAATCATGGAGCGTCATCAATTAGTTAGTTTGAATTTTCTACATGAAAAAGTAGAAGATATTTGTTACTTATCGTACTGATGGTCGAATAGAAAGTGCTAGAAAGTTATAAGTAGTTGAGTGAGAGTAAA
>OENT01002144.1:0-27267 GCA_900239685.1 Rotaria macrura | reverse complement strand
ATAAAATTTTTTTTATTGCATAATTTATTTCAGGCCTTACAACCGCTGAAGTTTGATTTTAAGCACTTTAAGGCACTTAAAATGTGCGCTTGCAAGCGCTTTTTAAGCTCAAATTTAAGCCTGTTTAAGCTAGCTTTTTTGCTGAAATTTTCACATGGGAATGCTCTATCTAGTGTAATGTTATTTGAAATCTCATGTACGCAACAGTATCGCATCCAGATCATGCATATTTTTGTCACTTAAATCTCACTCAGACCGAATGAAAGATAATAATAAGATATCGATTTTCTAGCTTCTGAGAATTTCAAAGATGTCACAAGAAGGTTCAAGTATGATGTTTGCCTATGGTACTTCTTGGCGTGCTATAGGATAAAAATCAGGTGCAAAGTTGGAAGCGGATTTTACAGTTAATCTTGTAGCAGATTACAATAAGATCTCACCCACATGAAAAGAAAATAAATGCGGAAACTTCGGACTTATGTCCGAGAGTTATGTGTACTTCAAAAAGGGAATGAGACAAATAAGTCATCCTAGAATGTGTGCACGGATAAAGTATCTTGGTAAACCTTTTTGGAAAACTCCAAAACTACTGATCATCTCAGACATATCTAGGCAATTTCGTTTCTAGATGCAGTTTTTGTGCATTTGAGACCATTTTGCAGCCAATGTTTTGTTAGAAAGCTGTGATTTGGTTCAAAACTAATATCAGATTCGGAATCAGCGTTAAAAACTGAGTCGATTTATATACGTTGTGGATAATTCTGAGAAAAAGGTTTTTTTGAAAAAATCCCTGTACCCACCTCAGGGATTGCTTGGTGAAAAATGACAATTTTTTCAATAACTCAGTCATTTCTCGACGGATCCTTCTCATCTTTGAACTTGACCTAGATATTGATGAGACAATTCTGTGCACAAAATTTCAACCCAATCGAATGTAATTGTGAAAAGTTATCGAATAAACGGACGGACGGACGGCCGGACACACTGACCGATTTTAGTAGTGTACTCACTTTTTGAGTACACAAAAAACGAGTATTTGCTAGTGTTTTTACTGATCCAAATTAAGACTGACACAAGTGACGAGAAGAACTTTCAGTATTACTATTCTGATAACTCTCGATAGGATTGAAATTAGTTTCAATTTCCAAGAGAATGTCAACGAAGCGTGATTTATTTACTAGCATTATCTCCTTGAATGTGACGCAGTTCATTTCGGCGAGCCATGTGATCGTATAATTTTCATTAAGCTTTCTTTTGACAACATCTTATCGAATACAAATGAAAACGTTTACTGGAGAAATGCTAGCATTCATTCCTGTTTTTATTGTTGCATTTATGTTCAAACAAGCACCATTGTTGATGAAATCGTTTATCAGCAAAAATATTAATAACAAAACAGAAATACGGGCAGGATAAAAAAGCTTAAAAACAAACAGCTGATCGAAAAATTTCATTGAGACTGACAAACAGTGTCCTTAATGAAAAACATAATTTAGTAAGATGGTATTGCTTTCTGTCTGTGCCCGTTTCTTATCTTTATAGTCACGCTCCAACGCATACTCACACGTGAACCAAGATATCATGTCCTATCAAGATGAAACTAATTTTAGTGTACCCATATTAATGAGCTCACGGCTTTGAATGTAAAAGAATATTCAAGAGTATTACGCTTAGTTTAAATCATTTCACTGAAAAAATGCGTAAATTACTTTGATAGCATGTTCTAGCAAAATTAGACGATTTTCTATCTAGATTTAACTTAAACAAAAATTCTGATGACAGTAAAAGTCAGTTCATAGATTTACCGATCAAACAGCTTATTTAAGTATATTAAGTAGTTTCTTCTAAAGAATAACAAAACAACAGATAACAGTGTGAAAGGCTGGTGAATATGTTTCGTTTCAACCGTCCTCAGTCATCCATCTAAGTCCAACTAAAAAGCACTTACCATGTGTTGTTTCTCTTCTACGCCCATGACCTTTGCATGCTAACATTTACACTGCTGACAACGGTAGATATGTGTGAGAGAGGGGATGATTGTGGCTGCGTAGGCGTCAATATAGATGAATCTTATCCCTTCCAAAGGATAGCCTCACTCTTATATGGAAGCCTTTTTTTGTTGCTTTATTTCAAAGTAATGAGCTATAAGAATCACGGCTAGCATTATTTATTCTGAAGTCTGGTTTACATACATAAATTCAAATTACGGCAGATTTTCGGAAGGAGGAAATACGGTATAAAAGAGTTCAGCATTGATTATGAATATCGTCCAGGAATCATGATTCTTTGGATTTCTAATCAGAATGTTCTTCGTAGCCATTCATCAAGACTATTACTTGATCCTGCTGATAGGCAGAGAACGAGATCACCAATATTTAAATGTTGTTGAATCTTAGCTTTTAACGTGTCATCAAGTTTGCTCGGTGTAGTGTGAACTTGCGTTTGAAAACTTAAAAGTGCTCGTAGCTTGTCAGGAGACAAAATTTCTAAGTCAGTATTTTCACGCGCTAGATAGGTCGGTATAATGTAAAGATGTTTGACGTCGTCGAAAAGATGTAAAAGATCTTCTTTGATAAAATGCTGCCTTGTGTTTTGAAATCCTTCAAAAACGACAACAATACGCTTTCGAGAGACTTCGATGGCGAGTTGTAGTGCACCTCGAATTTTCGAAGGCGTATGAGCATAGTCTGTGTATAAGTTAGGACGAAGTTGTTCAAATCGGCGAGACACGCCTGGAAATCGATTTATATGCTCTATTAGTTCGTGGATAGGAGTACTAGTAGCAATGTTAACGACCCTAATAGCTTGCCATGCATTGCGACGATTTATCGTACCAGGCAAAGAAATTGACTTCATTTGTGGATCATCATCATGCATTATTGTGGTACATTGATTTATTTCTGCAGCAAACTGCTCTTTGTCGCTTTTCCATAAAATAGTGTGCTTCGATTGTTTCATAAAATGTCGAAAAGCTTCAATGTAGCTTTCTTCTGTGAGATAAGTATCTGGATGATCCCACGTGATCCCAGTTATTGCACAAATGTAGGATTGAAACGTAAGAAAATTACGATCGTATTCGTCGGCTTCATACACGAAATAGGTTGATTTTGGATGATAGACACCGATATCGCCAAAACTAATTTTTGCCCCTAATGAGTAACTGATAGGAATATTGAGTGTCTTCAACAGCCATATCGTCATCGCTGTACTCGAGGTTTTCCCGTGAGATCCAGCTATAGCGATGAGTCGAAGGTTCTTAGCATCAATAACGTGTTGAATGAATTGGTCTCGTTTTGTAGTCTTGATCGCATAATCTTTACAAAATTGAATTTCTGGTGAGTTTGGCTGCTCGATAGA
Organism: Rotaria macrura; assembly: GCA_900239685.1. Taxonomy (NCBI): domain Eukaryota; kingdom Metazoa; phylum Rotifera; class Eurotatoria; order Philodinida; family Philodinidae; genus Rotaria; species Rotaria macrura. The sequence goes on along the minus strand of OENT01002144.1, from coordinate 23,910 downwards.
GACAGCACTTGAATAAACAAACCAATTGATCGGGTTTTGTTGATGAATTTGTGAAATTGAATCATACGATTGACCAATTATAATGTGCATTATTCCCTTTTGCCGAAGTTGCTCGATAGAAGTTGAATAATTCTTATCAGATCCTGAAACATTGTAGCCCATTGATGCTGCAATTAAACTAAGCGGACCGATTCCAGTTCCACCAATACCAGAGAAAAATACGTGCATAATACTTAATCCAATAATCAGTAGTTACTTCTTTCGCAGTGTTAGATGCTAAGAAATTTTATTCTTAAATAAAAGAGTTAGGATCTATCTAAGGTTTAAGTTTAGGGTTAATTTAATACAATGAATTTTAAAACTTGGTAAATTTTTAATGATTGATTTTATTTGTAAATGTAAATCATGTCTCGACGAAAAAAACAATTAGCGTGAAAAGTGAGAATTCTTATACAAAATTTTTATACATACTAGCAAAAATTATTAATAGACGTCACTTGAACAAGGATATTTTCTAAAATTATGGAGAATAAACATCCTTGCTCTGCAGTACATTCGTTTATATAACACATACCGGTATACAGATCGGTGTATGGCTGATTTCGCAGGATTGATATCATACATATGTTCTTCTTACGATCAAAAGATCTACATGAAAAGAAGGCTTTTGAAATAAAATGATTCGTACTGTTTATTGAGATGCTCGGATGTTGTAACCTTGCATATCTATCAAGCTTCATTCTCATAATTTTCTCATTTTTCTAAACATCGTTCCAATGCATGATATTTCTCACAAATAATTGGATATTTTTTAGATTTTTGGACTCCAATAAAGATCAATTCTATTACAGAGAATTCTGATAAATGACCAATATGAGTATGAATCAAGATGACTTTTTAAACTTAGAAAAACTTAGAAACAGAGCTAAGTATGTATAGGAAAAAAGAAGACATCATCAGTTTTATATTTTAATGGGTAGTTTTGAAGTTTCTTAGAAACTTACCGGTTAATCCCAATTACTTGTCCAATCTAGTCCAAAAAAGGGTTCATTTCAATGCTTTATAATGTGCACTTATTATGGTGGAACGAAAACGAGAAAAAAATCAAGGTTCATTGGAATCAACAGTAAATGTTTGAATATCATCATCGTTCTCACTATTTTTTTTAAACAAATAAGTTTTAAAGGGTAGAAAGTGCACGTTTCAAAGTATAAATAAACGCTTTTTTCGCATACTATTATTCGACTGGGAAATCGAATAATGAATGATCAAGTGATAAAAATTTTATTCAAATCACGATTTTCATGACATAGACTGTCATACATTCCTTTTATCAATGGACATTAAACATAGATAGAAAAGAACGAAAGAAAGAAGCCATGGGAGACTTGATACTATAACAGTGCAGCCGTCATTTTCATTAAAAAATGAGCCTTCATCGAGTGCAATAATGAGTGAGTGGTTTTTTGTAACTTTTTTCTTCACACTTTTTAAAGAGATAGTTATGAAAGAAAGATAAATGATACATTTGCACCAGTCAATGATTTTCAATAGTTTTATTGTGACAATATCAGAAGTTCTTGGCTATTCTTCAATCAATATGAGAGTGAAATTCGACTGTTGATAGAAGCAAGAGACTTCTAAAAAATTTAGAACCCCTATGCTTTCTATCGATCTTATTTGAATGAGAATAAAATAAATGCTGTCTCTGGAGAAAAAATGGATAAAGTAGTTTATGAATTTCAAGGTAACTTCATAAAATGAAACTTTTATCAGTTTCGCTTATAATTGTCATTTGAAAGGATTCTCATCGAAATAAACACAGCTTCAACCAAAATCATGGAATTAAGTCACAAAATATGCTAATTATATTCAATGAAATAAAAATAGATGTGTCCGTATTTGAATACCATGACTTCAGTAGATGTATATGAGACTTTCCAAGGCTCTGAGAAGTCATTAACTGTGAAAATTATCATTTGCGGTAAATTATATTTGTCTTCATATGGTTAGAAACGAGTTACGAATTAATTCTTAATAACGGCATTTGAGCACTGAGAAAATTGATTTTCCTCGATTTTACGATAAAACATTATCAGTGTGAGTTAGTCTGAGCCCATCTTCACTATCACGATTTCAGCTTCACATGAAATAGAGCATGCTGAAAATCTTAGCTTCAATAATTGGGCATCGATATTGGTATTCCATGCATAAAAGATAAAATTGCAACATCAGTCAGAAAAATTGATGACTCTAGCGAAGCATATGAATCGGGACCTTCTTTTTAAATAGAAAAGAAAAAACCTCTGGGATACTTGGTGAATGAATCAAATAAAATAAAGTTTTTGAAGATTTTTCTGGAGGATTGCATAGTAAACATTAACAATCGAATGATTAATTTTGGTTGACGATTGTCGACATGGCTATCGAAATCTACTCACATTCAGGCGAATCATTCTGATCATTGAATTCGATCACAATCCAATCAGATTGTAAAGGGCTTTTATAAAATCAGCAAAACTCTATCGAAATCTGGAAGATAGAAAGATTTTCGGATCCTACTGTGGGAATTTCACGAGATCTCATGCGAGTTTTTGACCTACTTGGAGTATTGTCGCTAGGCAGTAACTAGTACCCAATTAATAAAATCGACTTCATCCATCGGATCTGTTTGCACGTCCGTATCTTGGAACCCATTCAGATGCAGAATTCTTTGGAAAACAAAATTTGCACACATTTCTTGATTGGCATTTGCTGCTCGGTTTTGAACGTAAAAGTTAGATATTTTTTCTCTCGCATAACAATACATCCAGTACCGATGTTTTTTTTTCTTCAAACGACACCTCTGATCGACAAAATAAATTTTCTTTTAAAAAATAATCAGAGTGCTGTATAAATAAAAATAAATTTTCAAGTCGACATTAATCTTTGAAGGGCGTTAATGATTAGAGGCCAAATAAAATAATAGATTAGTTCTTGTGATTTGATGACTCTGCTTTCATGGACGTAATATCCTTAGCAACTGCTCTCATTTTTTTTGTATTGTCATTCTCTTCCATTCTACTCTTTGCATGTAAATATTGACTCTTGTATATAAATAGTTGAAAAATGATCACCTCTTTCATTGACGCACGGTGGCATGTAGTCTCTTCTTCTTTTCTCTCTTAGTGACAGTGCTCGTGCAGCCGACTGCTCTAGTTGTGCCCTTTACAGACAGTGGCATCCAAGAGTCCTGTGAAGCTCAACTTTGGTCCTATGATTCATGCTAAGGTACGGTCAGTGCTAGACGTGAATGCCTGACTTCAACGCTCAATTTGTCAAATACTAATATCTCAGAAATATGCACTTCAATTCATTTCTTCTGGTCCTGTCCTGCCGGTAATTTAACACTGACTATTGAAACATCGTTTACAGACAAGCAATAGCTCTATGCGATTAGTCTTGATAATGATAGTATGATGGGCGTCATCTCAAATATTTATAGACTGATTGATGGCGAAGAAATCGATATGGATAAGAAAACATATCATTCGAGCTTGTAACTCACATATGAATTCTCTTTTACGTTGATCGGCTTAAGTAAGTTTGATCGTTTTCAAGAAAAGATATGACTCATTATTCTATTCTAGGGTCATGGGTCGATCCACATTCTAGTAGTTTGTTTGTGTTGACCGAAAATAAGTTTATTATTTTGTTGTAGAACCCTTGCATCCATCGGTGAAGTTTTGATGAGTTTCTTCTTATTCAAAAAGGAAAGATATTTGTTATATAATTGTAGGTTCAAAAATAGACGGCTGTTTTCTCTGTTTCATTTCGTTTAATGAAAAATACTGTGTAGTTTTTGTTGATTGGTTAATCGCCGTATGCACATAAAGTATGTGTTCTCTTATAAAATGAAACGAATTATTCAATTTTGTTGTTTTAGATTAATATGTGTGTGAGCTTTCGGAAAAGTTCAATCTCATTTCGTATACGGATTTAGATATGTATTTTAGGATGTGATGGTCAATGGACTGTAATAGTTTGGTAAGTTTGATTTCTTTGGTTTTCTCATTTTAACCTGTTTCTGTATTATAGGCTGTTTGAATATTTGAAATCATCGTTGAGGATGATTTACGGGCTCTCATGCTGCTGATGGTATGAATCCAATCTGGTTTTAGTTCTCTGAGTCCCTGAATGGTATATATAAAATAAATCGAAAAGTGTGGTAAGGGTTTGTGTGATGTTTGTCCGTTGTTGTTGCTCGAAATTACTCTATAGACTCTTTCCACTTGCTTTTTATTCGTTTGATCTGAATCATCGTTCGATATTTAGAAGCATCCGAGATAGAATGCATAGCACTAACGGCACTAGCGGATATTATGAAGCCTGGACTGCTTTGGAAGTGCCAGAAGGTTTATTGTGGAATATATTGCATGAAACCTTTAAATAAGATTGTTAACAAAGGTTGTACGCAGAACTCTCTGTACGGAACGTATTTTTTATTTTTGTCCGAAAGGCTTTGTACGAAACATTTATTTTAGTTTTTCAGATGTGGTTTGGTACCAATTTCCTGTGTAGTTATTCGAACAAAATTTTGATTTTCAGAGCGTGAAACTGGCAAACACTGAACAGGTGAGCATTCAAAAAAGATGTTTTTTTACGTTTTATAATAAAAGTGCACTAAAACGCATCGAACGTCAAAGTTTTGCACGAACAAATGCGTTCGTGACTTTTTGTAATAGGTTTACTCTTCTGTAATCTCAGTTAGATTTTTCACTTTTAATGAAATTTTTCATTTCCTTGCCTACTTCAGCTATCGGTATTCTCTAAAAGAAATTACTTCCCAGAAAACCAACAAAAAACGGCCTTTCTTCCAGGTTCTGTCCATTCAAATGAAAGATATCCAAAACTATCTGTCATGTTGTATTCCAGCCTCTATCAATAGAATAACTACAACAAATTTCTAGAGAAATCAAACTCTTCGAACTTAAACACATGTCATGTTACTGAATGTTTTATTTTTCTGCTTCATTTTTCTTACATCCATGAATAAATTTTAGTAGAATGAAACGGTTTCATCAACAAGTTAACTCTAATTTAAATTAACAGCAAGATTAGATAAGGGATTCCTTGTCACTGAGAATTACCAAATTTCGAAACTATTGGTCCGTTAACGAATACAGTTCATCCCTTTGCAAAAGAAAGTAGTCTATTCAACAAAAATCACCGAAGCAGTCGTCACAAGGAAACAATCGTTCCTGGTAAGAATTCTCTAATTTTCAAGTCATTTATGACCAGTTCCAACAATTCATCAAAGAATATCATGAAATTTCGGAGTAGTCTGGTATTGCAGTGGTCCTGCCAAAAAAATAGAAATTTCTATATAGGATAGTTCTAAAATAAATAGGATCCACCTCAACTATATAGGAAAAAGACATGACGCAAATTTGTTCTGGAAACAGATTTAGACATCGGAAAAACACTGCAACAGAATTGAAGATGATAATGTTTTGTTTTTGCACGTTTATCTCATTAGCTAAGTAAAAATGTGATTGAATTTTAAAAATAATGGAGCAGAAAGATTTTATTTAAACAAAAAAAATAATTGATATTGGATTTATTTTCAACTATTGGGCATATGTGACATGAATAAATAAACATGAGCATAATCAGTAAAATCAATTTCAAAATTTTTATTTTTTAATAAAAGATGAAATCTAGAATCACCCAGTGAAAAAATATTGGATTATAGAAGATTTGAGTAGATTATAATCGGATTTTTCTGCGACAAAATCCGAATTACAATCGATTGAAGTCGATTTTCTAGCCATTGACTGTTTTTTGTATTGAGAAGAGACCGTACGGTGTTGTGTCACTTTCACATGTGAAATCTTGACTCTACTTTTTTTTTGTTATTTCTGTGTAGAAGCAATGCAATCACTTTAAGGCTAAACTCACTCAGACATTGATAGTGTACAGATCTTACAGTAATTGAAAAAAGGAGGAAGTGGAAATAGCACTAACACAGTAATGTTAAAATTGATTAGAGGTAATTTTGATACATAATACGCAATTGGGTTGACTTCCGTCAAATTGAATTGATTCTTCACTTATAAATTTCAAAGGAGCTCCATATTGATGGGAAATAGAGCACTGTTGGCCCAGGCTTTTATGGACCCGGGCTTGATAAAAAAGCAAAATTTTTGGATTAGGATCCGGACCCGACAAAAGCTAATTTTCTAGACCTGGTCCAGACAAGGGTTCGAGTCAGGGTCTGGAAGGATCCGCAGCTCCCTAATGGGAATACACCTAATTTATCAAGGACCCTTCAGCATTCCTCAAAAAATAAGCATTCGTGTACTAACACAAACAAGGAAATTTATTCCATTAAATCGAACAAACCAATTGAACTTTCTCCCCTTGGAATCAATTGTCTCGATTTCAGATCTGAAAGAGAATTTCAGTCGAATGTAGGTTCAAAATCGATGCCAGTTCGATTCTTCGTTGAAAAACGACGCTTTCTAAAAATATGTCAGATTGTATGATTCATCATGAAAAATGATCATGTTTTTCGCGGAATAATTCTCAAAGGGACACCTCCTTTAAGCTATAATTAAAGAAATACTACAATACTGAAATAGAACAGCTAGCTGTCGTAAACGACCGTTTACGATAGAAAAATGGCAGTCGTTTTCTAAGCTGTTTACAGTCATCGTATCCGATCAATTACGGTGATATTCAACTATCGTTTACAGTTAGCGTGTATTTACGGCGAACATTTACTTGGATTTTTCACGATCACCGTTTAGGACAATCGTAATTCATCGTAAGACTTCGTTTATGACGATAGTAAACGGTTACAAAATATGTTCACCGTTTTTCGCCGTAAGAAATAGGTATATGGTCGTTTACGACCGTAGGTGATTGACCTGGGTATTGGCATGGCTGACATAAAACGACGAAGTCAATTATCTCTTTCATCGATTTCTAAATCAAAAGTCTCCGTTGAAACAATAAGTAGATTGTTGAGATCTTTCACAACAGTAATAGTAGATGCTACATGTGACCGCTTGGTTTTCTTGTATTAAAAAAGAGAGGATAAATTTTACTATAGAGTCATTGTCTATTCTTTTTATGAGGATAAGCGATAATATTATCGAATACTTTAAAACTTTGCATGTGGTGAGTAAAAAACACTAGGGTATGTGTATGAAGTATGCATCTGGGTTCCAGACACATTCACCGATTTTCCACATGCAAGCATAGTGCACGCGCATTTACATAACAGGTATTTTTGAGTCTTGATAGATCCAATAGAGTAGTCAAGAGGAATATTTGATAAGGAATTAGTTTGCAAAACTATGTCAAAGATATATAGTTGTAATCTGTAGCGGTGAAGAAAAAGATTTTTTTACATAAAATTTGTCCAACTTTTAAATGAAAAGTAAATGTGATGAATTTTCAAATGAAAATTATATCGAATGAGAACGATCTATGAGTGAAAAAATTAACAGATCTCATGTTTTTTTTCTGCAATACAGTCAAAACCAAATCATGAAACATAAATGCATTGGTAAGCTTCTGTCACGATTCGAACTTTATCTTATAGAACATTGCATTGTGTATCACTTCATTTTTCTCATATCAATGCTATCTACTTGAGTGCTGCACTTATTTTCTTTAGTGCAAGTTATCATATTCTTTTGTCATTCTTCATGCACGTTCTTACTTCTGCACCAATCACTTTCTGACACTGTTTTTTTCTTTATCGTTTTTCGATCAAATATTTGCATTCTGAGAATAGCGACGCCGTTCTTTTAAGAACAGTATACTTTCACTTAGCATCGATAGCAAAGTTTCTGTCTCTTTTCAGCTTGCAGATTTCTTTTGTAATCTTAAAGTAAATATTATTACGAAGCAAGGTAACGACAAAAGAAAGAAAGAATGATGTGCGTATAACGAAAGAACGTGTTTGCAACAGAGGTCTTAATCGAACGAAATGGTTTCGATAATTACTGTGAGAGAAGATGAATTGAAGCACTTTTTCGATAACATTCTAGGAAATAATTACTGTATCTTTGTTGACGCTATATTTTTTCATATGGATATTATCTTCCAATAAGTGGAGTGGTTTCTCAAAACGTTTCAGTAGACGTTGCTAAACATTTTCGAAAAAGAGTTGTAGTTGTCGAAATAAACTAGCTACTTGAAATGATACTCCTTGAATGAAAAGTACCGTAGTTATCTCACTAAATCTTTTCGGAAAAATGCTTCAATTCATCTTGTCTCACAGTAATTATCAAAAGAATTTCTGCCCATAACGCCGTGAGCTGATAGTGGTCTACTTTCCGCATAATGTCTGACATCAACATTGATATTAAGTATGCAACTCGTTCAGACTTCTGAACATTTTCGTAAACTGTATTTAGATAAAGTGGCAAGTATGATTGCCATAATTGGGTTCGCCGCTGTCCTTTATGTCACTTATCAATTGTATCAACATTTTTTTCCTGCACCTAATGTGGATCCACTTGGCAAATATGTTCTCATCAGCGGATGTGATACTGGCTTTGGCAATTCACTAGCGATCGAGCTCGACAAGCAAGATTTCAATGTCTTCGCTGGAGTTTACAGCACCGATAGTAAAGCTGTACTGACCAAACAACTGTCACCACGAGCAACCGTCTTTGTAATGGACATTACTCAACAGAAAGATATCGATGCTGCTTATGACATTGTTAAAAGAAAAACGAATACTCTTCATGCTTTGGTCAACAATGCAGGAATAATCAAAGGTGGTCATATTGACTGGATCACGACGGAATCAATACGCCAAGTGATGGATATCAACTTTTTCGGACACGTAGCCATTACCAAAACATTCTTACCGCTACTAATTACCAAACGCAACTCTCGTGTAGTGAATATTTGCTCGGTGGCTGGCTTCCTATCTCCACCATCTAGTTCTGCCTATTGTGCTTCCAAATATGCACTGGAATCGTTTTCTGATTGTCTTCGTCGTGAAATGTTTCCGTGGGGTTTGAGTGTTAGCATAGTAGAACCAGGCATCATGCGAACGCCAATTATCGGAAAGCATGTTCAAGCTTCTCATGAATTAGAGATGCAGTTATCAGCCGATGTTCGAGAAAGATGGGGTGAAGAATTTCTCACGCATCATTTTGAAAAGTTGAAAAATAATATTTTGATTAGATGGGCCGAAGATCCGATCAAAGTGGTACATGCACTCCAACATGCGGTAAAAAGCACGGCTCCATGTATTCGCTATCGACCTGGTTGGCAATCAAAATTCATCTACTTTCCTTTATCGATTGTTCCTGCCTGGTTAACAGATGCTTATTTTTCAAGCACCCGTTCCTTACCAGTTCCACCAGCCGGCGTAAGCAAGCAACTCAAGTTCTAAAATCGTGTCTAATGAAATTTGCAGTCGATTTTAATATTTTTTAATTATGTTCTTAGTTAAGGCGTCAACTTAAAATATTATATTTATTTTCGTTTATTACTCAATGAATGCATAATCATAATACATATTTATTGGAGAAGCAAATAGGGCATGTGTGTAATAGAGTTCGAATGCTTATGCCAGTGAGTGGGTGTGGGTGGTATGTGTCTGTTAATATATGTAGATATGATTCAAAAAGTCATCCTCACGTTAAGAAATATCCTCTTTTGATATAGTTTTCAGTCTATTGATTACAGCGAAAATAAATCGTATGTCGAATAAATGACTTTTATGCTTCAGGTGTATATTTTGAATTAAGTTTGGAAATTTATATTATTATTTAATAGTCTGATTAAATTACAAGACATGTTATCACACTCAGACATTACTAGGTGAACGTCTATTTATACAGTGCAAGCTAAAAACTGACCAAACTAGATTTTTACGAATGATGAAATTCTATAGTTTGAATGTGTATTTATTGTTTCATACAATACTAGATTCTTCACTTCTTTTGACTTTCGATAAACAAACAAAAAATGAAATATATATATTTCTTGATCAGGAACCGTACCAGTGCTCTAACCATGGAGCTATCGAAGCATGGCGAACATACTATTTCATTTCTGAATGATATTTAATTATCGAAAGTGTCTATCGTTGATACAAGACATACAACGTACATGGACATAGCTACGCTACTTCTAACCTTGTAAAGGTGATTGTAAATTTCTCCTCTTATCGAGAGTGAATATATTTGAAAGTGTGGGAAATAAGTATTTTTAATTGTTTTATGCAGTACTTGATTTTTCACCTTCATGTACTTCCGATGATTAAATATCATTCAGAAATGTAATAGTATGTTCGTCGTGCTTCGATAGTTCAATTCTTAAACTACTGGTTCGGTTCCCGACTGAGAAATATATATATTTTATTTTGCCTTTGTTTATCGAAAGTCAAAATAAGTGAAAAATCTAGTATCGTATAAAAAATTTACATATACTCCTTTTCTATCCTTTCTAGCATAGTGTGCCAAGGGGCTTCAGTGCATAGACGTCCATGTGAATGACACAACGACAAGGGTGTCTCACTTCCGTCTACACTAGAGGTGAACGTCTAGTGACTATATGCACCATCCCAGTTGATAGAGGACATCTTCCTTTTCCTCCTCTTTCTCTTATCGCTATTTTCCTCTCGTCGTCGCTTTTCTCTATTTCTGTCTCTTATTTTCCTTTTCTCGCTTGACCAGTATTTCCTCGCGCTCTTGCTCTCATATTCTTACGGAAAGTATTTCTCTCTGAGAATCGGTGAGGAGAAAATAGAGCGAAGAGAGAAAAGTAGTGGGATTAGTTGGTCAGATTCTTTTGAGTTGGAGTTGTAGTCAGTTGTAATTGGAACGCGCCAGAAGTAGGGTGCGTGTACCTATTAAATTGCAGTTGTAGTCTGTGCTAGTAAGAAGTAACTTGTATGTGTCTTGTCCTTAATAAAAGAACTATAACTCACGTATACGAAAAAGGAGTGGATCTCTCTCTCATCTCCTCCTCGTCATATCTCATCTCACTTTATTGCTCCTATTTTATTCAACTCTTCCTCACATATTCAAGTCTTCTTTTTCGTTACACAGACGTCTTAATTCTTAACAATGAGTGCTTTTTTCAGTTGTATAAATCACTGTAAATCCGATGGTACAAATACTGTATCTTTTTTCGTTACCTAAAAACATGGAAAAATCGTTTGCTTGTATTCTATCACACTACCCAGTAAAAACGTTTAGCTAATTTGAACTGACTTATTCTGCAGCAAAATGAAAATTAAAATACGTTGTTAATTTTTATTATCGTTGATCATGACTTAAGCATTACTTAATAGTGTTCCTTATCTCATATGAGATTCGCTGATTAAAATTGATTATTTTGTAGAAAACTTGAAATTATAAATCCATTATCAATTTTGATTTTTCTTCAAAATAATCAATTTTAATCAGCTAATCTCATACGAGATAATGAACGATATTAAGTAATGCTTAAGTCATGATCTACGATAATAAATTCTTATAGTGGAAACGTGACTAGCATTATAAATTCAGATAGTTATTGATTGATATTTGATAAAGACTATAGATAGTAAAGCTTTTAGATGACGATTTTTACGCATTAATAACCCGAAGGTCTTCATGCACTGACGCTGATATGATTGTGTCTCAAGGAACGATAGATATTTACACAGATAGCTGGTCCACAAAACACGGTCGACACCCACCATTGATTTATCAGAATTCAGAGATTGGGTTACCATATGACTAGTTGAATCATGAAAAAGAATGTAATAAAATATGTAAAAATTCGGAATACTTCTTAGATCTAAAGCAAGCGACATGGTGCCCAGAGTTGGAATCTAAGATCGGCTCCCAGTGTAGATGGGTTTAATTCTTCAGAGATAAATATGCTCGATAGGAAACTTTGTATCTCTCAATGGTAATGATGCATCTCGTATGAGAGACTTGGTTGAATATATAGAATTCGGGAAATATGACAGTGCAGAACTTTATTTAAAGTGTTGATCGAGTAGTAAAAGGCACATTCATAGAATATTGCCATCGAAATTTATTATGATCCAGTCTTCAATAACGGTGTATTTCATAACTCGAAACTCTGCATTCGATCCATGTTGATAACATTACTTTGAATTCCTGCTATTCGAACAGTTGAATCTCCATCCAAAAGACTACTCAGATCACCGAGGGCATGAAGACGATGCTTTCCCCAATCTTCAATCACGAGTCTAGTGATCATCACATTTCGCCCTTGTTTTGCTCGCCTCATTTGTTCAGCAAGATGGGGATAGATTCTAGTGTCTTCTTCAGTAAGCTCTTTAAGTCGATTGATTTGCACACGAACAATCGATTCAGCATAGCGAAGTGCTAAGGTAGTTAGCTTAGGATCACCTTCCTCAGACGAAAACATCGGAACAATCACTCTATTGGTATCCTGATGCTGCATTTTAAGTAAATCATCCATCTCTGAATCACCCGTTGGTAAAATACCCAAGGTCACATGTGTCTTATAGTCTACATTGGCTGTGTACCCAATCGTAAGATTCCATCCTCGACCTTGCACGGTTACACCTGTGGGATTGATGCTAATCTCACCGCCCAGGTGACGCTTTCGAAGTTCTTCGGACAACACTGATATCCATGCATGACCGAGTTCATTGACTTTATGCTTGAGATTGAGAAGAAGTTCATCGAGTTGTCGACATTGAACACGGATGGCCAAGTGTGATGGTAAGTCTTTGCCAATGACTAACCACTCGGTGGTTGTCTGAACGCTTTCATCACCAATATGCTGCGTAACTTGTTGAATCTGATCTTGGAATCTTTCTTCTATGTATTCTTGAAAGACTTTGAGAAGATTTGGCGGAAGGGTATTTGAGTCATAATTCTCACTAAACACAAGGAACACTTGGAAGACAGTCACATGCATAATATCATTTCGCGTTCGGAGAAGTAATTTATCTGCTAACTTGTCACGCAGGCGATGTACAATCTGACCAGGCTCAATGACAGCAATCATACCGAAGCCCGGCCTTGTCATTTGTATAGTCGTGTTGTCAAATGATCGAGATATGGCATGCCACTCAAGCCTATCTGTACTTGCTTTTAAAGATAAGAACTGAATATCCTTCTGCATGACAGAATTCACCAGCGTAGAATACTAGTATTTATCTAGTCTGTAGATTGTTCTCTATGTTCGTTGTAGTAGAGAAATACTGCTAGAAAATAAGAAAGGATATGCAGGATGGACCATAAGTATTACTGCGGAAAGAGGAAATCAAACATCTACAGATCAATTAAATTAAATCGACTGGCTGTTGGCTACCAATAGAATTTTATTCAAATTGTACGCCTATTTATATGCAAAGGTAAGGAAATATGAATGTTAGACATTATTATTGATGATATGATAGAAACTTCATCTGTAATCAAATAAAAGCAAAGTGTATGTGCAGTGATTCACATAATATTTTCAGTCATTATCAAGAAGACTGCATTCGACGAATGTTGTGCACGGACTGTTTGCGTACGAGATAAAAACGGCATCTATTTAAGTGCTAAGTAGAAATACATAACTGCTCTGTAAAAATTTCAATGTTTTCTAAATAATTTGCTTAATATGAATGTAAGTAAGAAAAGATTTTTTGCGAAGTATTTTATTTAAATTCTCAATAAAAAATGTCATGTTTTCTAGACAAAATATTAGGAATTGATAAGTAGATATATAACTTTTGCTAAGTAAAAAAACAGAAATATCTAAGTAAAAAATTCAGTTTGAACAGATAATCGATTAACAAAGCTTGTGTTGCTTTTCGTGGTCGTCCTCGCTTTCTTTTTTCATCCAAAGGTACATCCTTCGCTATTGAAATTGGTTAACAATATTTTAATCTAATTGCCATACCAATTACGTGTTTACAAATGTATTCCTTCAAGAAATTTGGTTCGTGTAGCGTGGGTATTATCACAAAAAATACTTATACCTATACCCTCACTCATCGCCACATCCACATCCACACCCACACACTCCGATGAACTCTCATACTGTTGTGTTTGTAAAAAATTTGGCATCGTAATATGTTTAAACTAAATTTCAATCGCCATATATATATATATAAAGGCGATTAAAGAAGAAGAATTTTCTGGAAAATAGTGGAGATCATATGTGATCTTCACAGGAAGAAAGAGAAAAATATACTTGAACATAATAGAAGTTGATTTTTACATCAAATCACTCCTAACAGAACGAAAGAGAGAAAATGTACGAACTACACCTAGGCTGAAACTCGTTTTCTTGTCATAGTCACTTTTATTGACCAATGTTTCTTCTTTATCCATATAATTTATTTTCTAACTTATCGATCTGATTTATCAACTGAGTAATTAAATATTTTACTTAGATATTAATTATTTAACTTAGCAAAAATTTTAGTCACCGAGAAATAATTTTTCCACTAAGCATTCAATAAATTCACTGAGCATCTAATTTTTCTACTGCGTATCTATATATTTTACTTAGCAATAATCTACTTAGCATTTATATCTTTCTCCTTAGCACTTAAATAGGTGCCGATAAAAATTTCATACTTATAATCCAGAAGTTAACAAAATTTCAAGCAGTCGCTCAGAATACTCTCACCGATAATCGTATCCGGTCGAAATTCAATCGGATTGTACAGAGTTTTCTTAAGAATTCAAGGTGGATGAATCCGATAGGATTTTGGGAAACGGAAATACATATGGATTCGACGGAATAAGCCTATTTCATTAATTGACTTCTAATTAGTACATGGGAACATTCCGGAAAGTGGGTCAGAAGCATACGCCCGATTCCGTCAAAATCCTACGCTAAGGTCCGATAGGCATCCAACAATAAGACTCTGAGAATCCTTTTGCTTTCCTCAATGCGATCGGATTACGTCGATTTCATAGAAATTCCACACAATTCTATCCGAATGAATCATCTGGGATCAACTGAATCCTTTTGGAATTCGGCTATCGAGTCTCCACATAGATACGACGATGAATCCTATTTTATTAATTGCGTAGTAATTAATAGCAGGTGGCATTACTGCAGGTGAAACAACATTTCGTGGGAGTTTTCAGTAGATTCCTTCTATAGGATCCGATTACATCCAATACAAGGGATTCGAAAGTTATTCAATCTCTTAGATTTCGATTGAATTTCGTTGATTTTATAAAAATTCTATACAATCTAATTGGATTTCCGCCGGCTTCGATTGTCGGAATGATTTTTCTCGGTATCTGTATAAAATATTTTTGCCTTTTGGATTATAATTATGAAGTTTTTATCTCGTGCACAACATTCGGAATCCCAAAGTTATTGATGCACATGCGAATTTTCAGCACTAGCTAGCTTAAAATTCAGTAGTTAAAAATTTCATATTCTCAAATATGAAATTCTGATTTATACAAATAATCTGGTATTGTCATGGTTATAACGCTTCGATTGAATTTTTTTGTTTGTATAACGTGCATTCCAGTATTGAAACAGAATAATTTTCAAAACTTACTAATTCTGCAACTAAACATAAGCATTCATATTGGTTTCTCTGCTACGTTCTAATTATTTTCTTAGGCGGATAAATCGAGTCATTCAATAGAACATCATGCAGTTATTCTTTAACTTGATAAGAAGTCAACCTGTTATAATTACACCCATAAGGCCTCTACAAGACTGACCGATTCAGAAAAGCTTAATCGCTAATAAGCCTTGAATCAACTCGCCGATGAAGGACTCGCGTTAAGTAACGTGTCAAGCAAAGTTGATGGTTCGGTGATAAGATATTGAAGCAGTTAACGAGCGCAAGAGTGAAGTTCAAATTTCATCTATAACCTACGAATGTAATTCAATCACAAATTTCACTTTTGATCTTTTTCTGTGCACGATTTTATTCAGTCTGCATATGTATACAGTGACACTCATTACTTTTTCTTTTCTCTCTTTATCCTATTGGTCTAGTATTTCAATGACTTTTCTTCCTTCGTGACTCGCATACTCTTTCTTCAATATCGCCTGGATATCTCTTTTTCTAGTCACTCACTTTCTTGTTTCAATCATTTAGTTGCATTGATCCGTACGTTTCTCCGTAGGTTAGATTACTGATACATTTAATTAAATGATACTGTATTAACTCTCGCAGGATTCAAAGTGTCCGGCAATCTATCTTCGTGCAGAAATTTTTGACACAAAAGACTTTCGAGGCACAATTTAAAAGAAGCGCTAATATGTTGTTGTTAGAAATATCCACTCAAGCTTTACCCTTCTAGATCGTAACAGGGAGTTGGATTCATTAGTTACCTTAAGAATGAATGGATTAGCCAGTTACAGATTCAAATATATTTAGCAAATGATCAATGACACATTAAAGAACGTGATAGACTTGTTATTACACCAATCAAAATTAAGTGTCGCTAGAATCCTTCGTGAGTATGACATCTGCTTCTATATTTTATTTCTGGCTGATTAAGTAAAAAGTGGTTCATAAACGAGTTCGCAGAAGGGATGCCCCAAAGCAAAATAGAATCGTTTATTTTATTCTCATCGAAGTTGATTGAAGTTGGAATCGGAAATGACTTGGAATTGATTCGAATTGATGCACTCGTGCTTTCAGTTAACATCCGTTCCAAGTCAACATAGTTTCCAACTTCACCAAACACCATTCAGTTCCAAGTCAATTTAAATTCCAACTCAAATCAATGCTAGAGATTAGATTGAATGAGAATAGTAGAAGACCTGGCACATTTCGAATTCGAAAGCATATTGAAAAAGAGCTGCGCAAATACGAATGCAACTTGGAACGACAGAAAGCAAAGAGTTCTTGCAGCCACCACTTGTCGTATGTAATGGCTCGTATCGAATCCATATATCGTTGTATCCATATATATATATCACACAGAAATCTAGAATTCCAGAATCTTTACCGGCTTGTAAGGGTCACTTGACACAAGCCGTTACACACCAGTACATATACTGTAAAAGAAAGGGGTTATGAAAGTGCAGCGGGACACAAATCCTCTTTTCCGTTTTGGAAATATGTTATAAACCCTTTTCGAAATCATAAACGTAAAAAGCGTTTATTGTCTTCGTCAGATACGGAAAAAAAGAGTTTCTGTCCCGTTGAACTTTCATAAACCCTTTTTCTGTTTAATACCCTACCAAAACGTTTCTTTTTGTTTATTATTCGACGGATTTTTTTATAGTGTACTGCTAGCGCTAGTTACAAGAATTCTTTGCTTTCTGTTGATACAAGCGTCATTCGTGTTTGTTGATCGACGGATAAAACACAATACTCGCTTGACAGTAAATAACAAGAACCGTGGAGTTTAACATCTTAATCTTTCAGGAAAAGTACTGCACATCAGTATTTGGATACCTGTAATTTGTGCTAACACCACAAACACCCAACTTTGTAAAACCACACCGAACTTCCGCTTACTAACACCCACACGTTGACGATTTATGCTCCCTAACACTTGCTCTGCCCACCCAGAAAATAACTACATGGTCCACAAGCATTGAAAAATGACCTCCGCAAACCCTAACACCCAGAACCTCTCTTATGTATCACACAATCAACCCCACTTTTTCACACTAACACCCACAGATATCATTAGCCTACCTATTGACTTCAATAAGTGCCCGTTCCGAAATAGTTTTTCAAGCAAACTATTTTCTCTAAACATGTAAGATCAAGTTAAAACTACTTAAAGATAATTACTAACACCCAAAAGGTTTATATTAACTACTGAATTGCACCTAGCTAATTTCACTAACACACACAGAAACATGTAATCTGATCATCATACATGATTGGACCACGTTCTTAAGTACATTTATCACAAAAACATCTCAAAATATGGAAGAACACCCTTAAAATAAGCCAGAATACATGTAAAAACAAAAAGAAATTAAAAAACATTTAATTATATTCAGCTGAATTGAGACGTGGCCGGATTCTGCGAAATTTGGAACCCTTCAGGGATTCAAGGAAACTATGGAACTCAGGGAATCAGAAGTATTCACGGGACTCATTCATTGAATCCACGTCGTGGATTCCACGGAATTCAAGGAACTCACGGATCTCAAGGAATCCATGGACGTCAAGGAATCTAACGGACGTTTTGTGTTGACTTGTGTCTAGGATTTCCGGTGACGCTATTTGTTTTCAGGATAGGGTTCATGCGATCACGTATATAACAGATGGTTGGAGTCAAGCGGTAACATTACGATGAATGCTTCGGGTTCCAACCACTTTTTGGAAAGTGTTTTGGTTTCCATTTTTTTGGTGCCAGAAAGTTGGAAGGTCGTGAAAACACACTTTCTGTGAAAAAAGTTTTATGTTTATGTCGAAAATTCCGAGCTACAGACAGTTTTTTTCGTACATGCCTATGTAAAAGAGGAGGCTTTATAAGACTCTTCTCTAGTTCAACCTGTTTTCGTAAATTTTCATCCCGATCAACTAAGGTGTGGTCACTGATCATCGTGTGCATGGGTATTTTGGAAAATCTGACTATCGGATTTTTGGGACCTTAGGTACTGCCAGGGATATGAAAATTTGTTTTCCTCTTCGCGAATTGAAATGCACATGCGGTCTCAGAGTCAAGGATTCTTATCGTAAATTTCATAATTCTGATTAATGAAACTGTATCAGTTGAGTAGCGTTCGGGAATTAATGTTATCGCCCATGTTAGCCAATCGAAAAACCATGTTGTCCCTGGAGCAACGCTTAAGTGAAAAACATTTTCTTAAAGAACTTTTATAACGTAGAAATTGAAGTTATTTCAGAATATAGCATAAAAGAAAGAAAAATTGATGCTGAAACCTACAATATCAGGATTTGGGGTTGTACTACGCAGTATTTGAAATAGTGTCTATCTTGTTCACCATAAAATCTATTTGTTCAGATGGGGAAACTTTAGGGTCACACGTATCTTTTTGTGCTCTATGTGGTGGAACTATCAAATACATTGAAAAGCTACGAAGGAGCATGAAAAGCAGAAATATGAATAAATTCGATGGAATCGTACCATACGGCATACACCCCAGCTACATCTCTGATCGTAAACCCGAATTATATGACGCGTATCTTGTGGAGCTCATTAGATTGTACATCTGGTGCAAAACTGATGGGTTCTAATTGTTTCTGATGGAGAACCATTCGACATAAGATCCTCTTCATCTTTCCATCAAAAGTTCCAATTATATGTCAGTGTCCGATCAGAATCTCTACACGAGAGCTAGTTTTAGCCATTCCTCCATTGTACAATGTGCAGAACTCGCTGCGCTCTAGAAGACAGACGACGTACATTTTGCTTTGACAATCCCAGGTGTACATGTAGCACGTGCCCGAATGCAGCGATTTCATAGAACTTAGGCGTAATACTACTTTTCATCCTCTTCACAGCTTTTCTTTTGTTCAACGTTATATTCTAAACCAACTTTAAATTCTACGTTATAAAAGTTCTTTGAGAAAACGGTCTTCCTTTACCAGTCTTACATGAACAACATGGTCGTTCGAATGGCTCACATAGGTGACAACATTAATTCCCCAGTGCTACTCAACTGATAAAGTTTTGTTAATTAGAATTATGATGTTTACGACAAGAAGGCTTGGCTCTGAGATTCCATGTGCGTTTCAATTGGTAAAGAGGAAACCAAAACACTTTCCAAAAAGTGGTTGGAACCCGAAGCATTCATCGTAATGTTACCGCTTGACTCCAACCATCTGTTATATACGTGATCGCATGAACCCTATCCTGAAAACAAATAGCGTCACCGGAAATCCTAGACACAAGTCAACACAAAACGTCCGTTAGATTCCTTGACGTCCATGGATTCCTTGAGATCCGTGAGTTCCTTGAATTCCGTGGAATCCACGACGTGGATTCAATGAATGAGTCCCGTGAATACTTCTGATTCCCTGAGTTCCATAGTTTCCTTGAATCCCTGAAGGGTTCCAAATTTCGCAGAATCCGGCCACGTCTCAATTCAGCTGAATATAATTAAATGTTTTTTAATTTCTTTTTGTTTTTATGTAAATCATTTATTTAGTTTATTTTTCGAAATTGATTTTTGAATCTACAAGAAAGCATTTGACAATTCGGAGAACGACATAAAACGCATTCTTTTCTTTCCAATCATGATTTTGGATCGCTGAATCGCGTTCATCAGTTCGAAAAATTCCTTCTTAGAGTTTTCCTCTAGAAAAAGTCAATTGATATGAGTGAGCTCAATGATATATAACCAGAAGATGAATACATTCTTACTTTTGTGACTACAAGTTGCAAATATTCTCTAACCATTGCATCGTATTTCAAGCCATATACTTCACTTATTATTTAAAAAATATCATTTGACAAAATAGACAATATTTTTTTGCTTCAAAATTCATTTTCTATTGGCGTTGTGAGTTTCGGTAGTCTTCTAAACACAGGTGTTTATTGCAATTTGATACATTAATATTCTCGGGAAAAAAGGAAATGTCGATTAATCGCGATTAATCATTCCGATTTTCCGCTATTACGATTAATGGATTTGTTTTTCCAGATCACGATAAAATCTGATTTCATCTCCAATTTTTCGACATATTTCGGTTAGTCACGATTTTACGTTCATTTTTCGATAAATCGTCAAAATCGCGGCAATTTTCACGATATTGGGATTACCATTCTGTAGTAACGGAGCTCATCGTTTGCACGAGATGAAGTGATTAGGTCATTTTCTGGAAAGTAACTACGCTCCTTATGATATGAAGAAAATGCGACGGGAAGAAAAACCAGGCTGAACTTTCAAACCTACCCGTTAAGTAACCGAAATGACCGAGATATAGCTTAGTATAATCTTGTCTCTTATCTATCTGATTCTCTTATATAGCATAGTCAAAACATATCGACTATCCACACTGATATGAAAACCCGTGTTCACTATGGTAACAAATGGCAAAATAGGTTTTCGCAACTTTCGCTTATATCCGCGTAATGCTCGTGACCATCCTAACAAGTGAAATCCATGCAAATTCCCGAAATCTATAAAGTCCCTAATGTACTGTGAAGACATTCAAATAAATAACTGCTGAAGTTTGGGGATAGTGCAAAATGGTCTGTGAACAAGAGAAGCGGCGCATGAATTCATATAGTTCTGATTAAAATGAAATATGAATTATGTGGTAATTCCTTTATATTATAGACTCATTAATGTCTAAAGCTCGTCGGAAATAATTGGCTGCCATTTCTTGGTTTTTCAGCTTTTCATAACAAACGCCAATATTATTCAAAGTGTCAACAAGAAGAGCATGTGTGCATGAATTTAAGTACTCGTAAATTCTTAATGCCTGTTGATAACTATCGAGAGCTTTGTGATATTTCTCTTCTAGAGAGAAAATGTTTCCAATATTGGTGAGGCTTTGGGCAATGCTGACATGGCCGGCTGGATAAAACTCCTTTCGAATTCTCAGCGCTTCTTGATGATGACTCATAGCCTCGTAGTACTTTTCTTGAGCACAAAGTAAAACACCAATATTGTTTTCAATAGTAGCGACATCGATATGATCAGATGGATAATGTGTCTTGAGAATTTCAATTGCCCTTAAGTAAAACGAGAGAGCTTCATCATGCTTGCCTTCTCGATAGAAAACATGACCTATTTTGTTAAAAACATAAGCGGCATCCTTAAATCGTTGCGTCTCAGGTTTCATCATTTTGCAATGTGCACGACAATAATATTTCACAGCCTCTTTCCATAGACCTTTAAAATCAAAAGTTCGACCAATATTAAATTCGACACAAGCATGATCTTCATCATTCGAGTTATCTAATAGTTTTTGAAGGTATTTTTGTGATTTTTCATATTCATCTAAGTCACAGAATAATCTACCGATGACAATTGAATTACTTGTTCCTTCGATTTCTTGTCTTGTTAATTCGAGGAAATCTCTAGTAACATATTTTCCTTCATTTGAAAGTTTCATTTTAATTATTTGCAATGATTCATCTTCTTCAACTGATTCAATTGTAAAACAAACACTTATATCAAATAAAATTTCTGCTTTATCACCACATAGATCAGTCATATCAGCAAAAATAATAGTTTCATCAGTCTGCTCAAGATCAATCTCAATGTGGAATAGAGCACGAACAACATCGTTTCTTTTTGTTGAATGGATTGCATATTCTCGTGCTTGTGATTTGTTTCGAGTTGCTAATAAGTATCCATTCATTGAAATAAGTTTTCCTTTGTATTGTTTTAATCTATTAAATGCTTTCATGTCAAGTAGAGCCCATCGGTAAACGTTTAAGAGTTTTTCTTTTGACAATAAAGTTTTTCTATGTTGTAGCTGAAGATTTTTCGAAAGATCAACAATAAAAAATCGAATTGCTTGTAATAAATCAATATCATTGTTTCTTAGTATTTTATTTATTAATGTATATAGAAACGTTTGTTTCGAAAAAAAATAAATAGCATGTTCTGATTGATACATTTGTTCGAATTGTTCGATGTTTTCCATTTCTATGCTATTTTTATGGAAATATTGTTTACATAATTGAATCATTTCTTCTTTTTCTTGCTTATTTCTCGGAAGACAAGCAACAAGATCATAAAATAGTTGATACCATAGAAAATTTGCTGATTCTTTTGATAAGTCTGTTGTCCATTGTTCGCCTATGTTAAACAGAGAAAATGTTTGAATGTTTTTGTTAAAAATATCAATTTGTTTGTCAATCGCTTCATATAAATCATCGAGGTTGTTATAAAGTCCAATGATTTTATGGTATTCATTTAAAAGGAAATTACACTGATTGGGTTTTGCAAAAAATATAAAAATTAAATCGATTTGAGGAAAATCAGAAATTTGAGACAGCATTTCAAATAATTTTGATTCTGATGTAATTAAAAATATTTTTTCTTTTTTCACTAATCGAATAAACGTAATGCATTCTTCAAAATCCGAATGAAAAATTACACAATCATTAATAGTACGGAGCTGTTGTGTTCTTTGCTCTATTTCATCCGATATCAAATTAGGATCGAACCAAACGATTTCGATTCCATTTTCACTTTCTTGAATTCTTTGTATCAAAAGGTTATTAAATCCAAAATCTAGTTGTGACCTTTTAATTATTTCTGCAGGTTCTACCATAATAACAGAGAAAGTCGTTTGTTGAATAATAATGTCTGACTTTAGTTTCAAGAAAAGAATGAATTATGAACAGTATTGTATAGATCGAAATGTAACGATTTTGTCTTCATCTACATTTTGTTCAACAGCTGCTTATTTTTTTCTTCTAATTCAGTTGAAAAGTCCTGTATGTCTTCTTCTTAAAAGAGATGCTTGGTAATTATTTTTCACGTGCTCTTTCTGTTTATTAGCCTTGTTTCACTATTCCTCCAAGAAAGATTTGGAAGAACGTCATTTATGGCTTCTTGGCTGTATCCAATGTAATAACAGAGCCTGTCGATTCGATTCGAAAGATGTCAGCTACAGCTAGTTTGAAAATCGTTTTCGTATGCAATCTGAGGAATCTTACTGTGTCTGAAACTGCATAAATCGATAAGATGTGACATTCAATACGGCCTATCAATTCTGAAAAAAGAGTGAACTCTTACTAAATTTATCTTTTTCAATTTATCGTTCTGGTGTCAGGAAGAAATGCAAGTGGATCTTTTTTGGAAAAATGTCACTTGATATTTATGGACACTTTTAACATGGGCACTTCGGTTTCTGGGATAGTCATCTATTATAAAGCCCCCGACACATTAGAAGACCCCCCTACAATAGAAGACCCCCCTTGGATAAATGAAGCAAAAGACATATTAGAAGACCCCCCTGATAAACTCGGTTTTTTTACAAATAATTTCTGGAGTTTATTAACTTTTTAGTATTTAAGTCATAATTGT
>OENT01002143.1:0-27272 GCA_900239685.1 Rotaria macrura | reverse complement strand
CCAATGAGATGAAAAGTCCATAGTTTACAATCATCCAATTCTTTTTCTCTCGCTCTCTCTCTCTCTTCACTGTAACATGGTCAGAGAAAGGATATTGGGAAATTTAATATCGAAGCATAAATGCTGTAGGATGTCTTCACTTATTTATTTTCGACTATTGAAAACCTATACTAACAACCTAGAAATAAAAGATACGCATTTGTCTCACTGATATTCGAATATTCACGCAATCTATATAATTTTTTACGATATTCCATGAAAATTCTTTATGTTTGATAGTCTATTGTTTTAGAAATAAGAGCTGATTATTGATAATGAAAAGCAAATACTCTAAATATGACATAAGTGGTTGTATTGAAAACTAGCCTTTCCATTTCCGTGTGATGTCAGAATCATTCTTAATGAACAAAGTTATCCAAAGAAATCAAAAAGCTGCATTGCAATACCTCATATTCATTTTGTATAATTATTATCATTACCAATTCAGAATTTATCGCTGGATTTCAATTTAAAAGAAGTCATTTTCAGTCTTAATCTGACTGGACAATGAACAAACAACTTCTTTTACTGTAGTACCGAAACAGACAATTTGACTATGAGAAAGAAGTTCAATTCAAGCAAAAGCACTAATCGCATGTATGGTTTAAATAAATTGAAACTTTAACTAGAATTCCTCTATGATCCAATAGATAATAAGCTGATATTAAAAGTCCTTTTCGGAATAGGTCGCGACAACATATTTAGTGATGTCTTTTTCAATAGTCTGTGATTGAGATTCAATCGTTTTCAAACGCTTTATCTTGCATTCTACACAGAATAATATGGTATTGTTTATAACAAACGAAATTGAACTTTCTGGTGGAAATGCTTCGAAAGTGAACCAGCGAAAGTAAGAAAATTTTTCAAAGAACTTTTAATTAATTCTTTCATGTGAATGTTTCTTTTGTTTCATAAAACTATCTCTAGATGTTACTGTTTAATAACGCTATTAGTCATGAGTTCTTCTCAAATTAAATGAGACAAATTATCATTCTCAATGAATGAATATCTGAGTTAAGTGTGCAGCCTTTCGTCGTTTCCCTCTCGTTCAAACTAGTTTACGTATTGATGAATTCTAGCTACTAACTGAAATCTGTTCGTCAAACTTAAGAACACACGTATTTCTGACAATTCTCATTGAAGAGACTATCTTATTTTCTGTCACATTCAAACCTCTGCAATATTCAAAAGGCATAGTTAAGTATTATTCATGTTATTGTCGAAACATACCAATTTGCTACAGAGATGATGAAGGCTTTCCAAATGCAATTAAATAGCGTTTGCTCCATCGGATCTTCATGATGGTATTTGTCATATTTCTATTTTCGTATCCATTCCGTGAATGCATCATCACCAGAGAAGAATAAACGTAAGATTATAAAAGTGGAAGCTGCTGAGATCAAAGAATGTTTCGAATGACAATAGAAAGTATTGTTTTACATAGAGAGAGGTCCTGCATTAAAGCAAAGTGTCAAGCAATATTTGAATTTGCCACTATACTCTACAAACTTTTGATGAACAACAGCGAATTCACTTCAGGTTCAACGTATGGGAGATGAAAGAGTTGTAAATCAAATGGATTGAATAATGTTGAATTTCTATCCTAGTACCAAAGATGTTTTATAAATTAATCTATTATAACTGTTTGCATATGAGTTGTTCGCATACAGATCACTGAACATTCATCAGTTTAGACGTAAGAAAATTATATTCCTTGAATCGATTTTCGTTGTAGAACGCTTTTACACAAAATTGAAATTGCAAAATGTAATTTTCAACATCGTTTTTATAATCTTTATTTCATTTAAGCTATTCTTATTTTGTTGTCTCCATGTTTTTCGATGACGGCTGGTGTCAAAACGGTGAAACTATAGATCAGTGACATTTTCGGGAAAGTTTTTCATAGCAAGTGCATTCAATACGGTTTAGTAGCTATTTCATTAGGAACACTCAATGCTTTAAAGATTTCTTGCATGTCCATTTTATATAACATGTTCAATTAATCAAGGATGCACCGCAGTGGTGTTGTTTCCCGTCAATTATTGATCAATACTGCGAGAAATTTTCATAGCTCTAGTTAAGTATCTGAGACCTCTTCTGTTTTCTGAATAGCAGATTTTGTGAAAAATAAACGAGTTGGATGAACTTTTCACTGCCAAACAGTTACGAAACTCGTCAACAGAAAACACACTGGTTCCAATTTAAAAAATGAATTATCGTGTGAGAGTCCTATTAAGCGGTTGAAGAAGCATGATAGTTTGGTAACTAAAGAGAAAATTGACGAGGAAATATTTATTTTATGTATTCATCTCTTGATAGATTAAATTTCGCAGGCATATTGAA
This sequence comes from Rotaria macrura, assembly GCA_900239685.1. NCBI lineage: Eukaryota > Metazoa > Rotifera > Eurotatoria > Philodinida > Philodinidae > Rotaria > Rotaria macrura. Next base: position 24,890 of record OENT01002143.1, on the reverse strand, counting down.
TGAAACTTTAGTCACATCTAGAATGGCCTTGCACGTTTACTCTTATCTTCGTAATCGTATACCAGACAAAGTATGCAATTATCATCTCACACTATCTGTCGTCATCTTCTTGCAATTCGAAACAGAAAAAAGGAGAAACACAGTTTATCAATACGCAGCAAGCCGTTGAAACAAAGAACAAGCGAGTCTATGACAAAAGAACGAGCAAATGTTTCTTGAAAAGAACGTGCAGTAAATTCAAAAATTTTCAAATGAAGAGGCATTCGTTTCGGACCCTTGAACAGTTAGAAGTAGGTCAATGGGGACTATTCGAAAACTCGCAAGAATCTGTCCAAGCGTCGTCACGATATCGATTCCATTTCTTATTAGTGCTCATAGAATTGAGCTGGAAAACGAGGACGAAACTTAATTTCCTCATATTTAACAACAAACCTTCGATTGATTCTACGTAAAATTCGAAATGAGTTCAATAATCTTGTTGCTTTCAGCTAAATTTGCACTTTCTCGAGAAGCATCTCGTACATGGTCGTTTGATAGTTTTGTTTTCAGCAGAAAAAGACGTCGGCAGTGATCGAGCGGTTCCTTGCGTCGACTCCTTCAAAACAATCGCATCTTTTATCTGTGTTTGTGTAGTCGATAGAAGAGCTTAACACTCGTTGCAAGGTCATCTGTGTTTTCTTTGTGTTTCTAGAGAAAATCTCGTTTTCAGTGCCCATGAACACCGAACTGGGAAGAAACACTTTGTATTGTGAGCATGAACTTCTAAATAGATAGGAGATAATTTCGATTTTTTGTACTTTCTTAAATCGAAAAGCTAACTTTAATGTTCGACGTTTCAGATGCTCATTTATTAGATTCAACCAAGTCAAATTTTCATGGTACTATGTTGGATTGGTTTCAACTTACAAGCGTTTATTCAATTATTCGAAGAATAATCAAAACAAGCCTTGAACTAATCACATCATTTATGTCCAAGCACATATGAATGAGACGCCACGGCTTTCAAGCAATGTATATCTTGCTTATTCTTCTGTTTGGTATATTTATTGTTTTCTACCGAGTCGTTCCGACCATCATTCGTTCAAGTATAGCCAAAGCTCAACTAGATTTTCGTTCGATCAACATTGAAAGATTCGAAAATAATCACTTTCATCTTCGCGCTGAATTAGAATTATCACATACTGGACCCATTCCAGCTATTATAACTCCACCGTTTATTATTCATGTGGATAACGTAGGAACAGTGGTTCATAATGACTCTATCTGTATAACTAGCGATGCCGCTGGCCCGACTGTAGTTCAGATTGATTCTCCTTTTATTGTATCCAATTTCAGGGCCTTTCGGAATTTTTGCCGTTCTCTCATCTTTGAGAACACTGTTGTGTGGCATTTAACCGCTGAAGCTACACTACGACCGATCTCACTTTTCATGCCTTCCTATTCGAAGATTCGATTTAATAAGCAAGTGACTTTACGTGCTCTCAACCGCCTCTCTAATGTAAGTATTGACTCACTCAATTTCGTGCGATCAAATCAACATAAAATAATTGCTGATCTTTTCATCAAAATTATAAATCCCTCTATAATTCGTATTGATGTCGGTAAGTGAATGAGTGATTCAATTGAAAATGACTTGTGATATTATTATTCAACAAGCAGGTCAGCTACGCTTTTCTTTGCAATACAACAATTGGTTTATTGGTCACGTTGAATCTTGTAGCGATAATATAACGATTCGACCAGGTGAAAATGCCATACAATTTTATGGCGAATTGAAATCTGTGTCGTCTGAATCTTATGATGCTCTTTCTACTGTCATCCGAAACTTTCTTACTTATCGAACAAGTCAAATCGAAGCGTTGGCTGGTCCGAATGCAACTTTATATCCACTCCTCGCAGGTGGCATAATAGGTCTTTCTTTAAACGTTCAAGTACCTCCATTCAATGAGCCACTCATCGCCTCAATAGTATTCAATTCCATGTCCCTTTTCCCGTCGATTGAGGAAAAAACAGTGACACTTTCGGCAACAATCACTATTAAAGTGAATTCTCCTCTTGGCCAAAGATCTCCACTCATGATCAAAACCATGACTATGGAAGTTGATCTTCTCTATGCGGACGATTCTATAGGTAAGTTGAACATCGCTGAAGCTCCAGTTAAACAACTAGACACTAACACACACGAATCACGATTCAATAATGAACATCTATGTCTGAACGGTACAGGTGCAGCCTATGAAAACTTCGCTCAAAATTTTATCGTTGCTGATAAAACCCATCCAATTCGCTTTCGGATTGTTGGTGTGGCTTCTATCACTGGTTCATTTGCCCTTGGCTATTTGAATATCGACGGAATACTTATTGAAAACAACGTATCTTTAGTTGGCCTTGGTGGCCTCAACCGTATTCACATTGATGGAATTTCTATCAATGGTGAACAGGATTCTTCTCTTCTACTTTCAATTAGCGCGACTATTGACAATCCAGGGGTAACTGAAGTTCAGTTAAGACGTCTCTTACTTCATATGGCCGAAGGAAAAACTGGCACAATAATTGGTCAAGTACCGATTGATGTTCTGGCTATAGAACCAGGAAAAAATGCGGTTACTTTCAATGGGTTCGTTTTTTCTCGATTTTCATTCGACATTTTATCATTATCTGTCTCTTCAAGTCTTCTAGCTCCACTGCACGAAGCAGACCTTCCGACGGTTAGCGACTTCTTTTCCGCATATCTTAACGGTCAAACACAGTTAGTCACCCTTTTCCATAATTGATCCCCTATGCAAAAAGCAACTGCTATGGATTTAACAGTAAGTGGTCTCTCGATAAAAGCTTATCTCGAGGGAATAAAAACAAAACTAATTCAACAAATCAATATTCTTAATTTCGGTATCGAATTCGATTCATTTCATGTGAATAAAGTTTTCATAACAGGTCGCTTATCAATTCTATTTCAATTACCGTCCAACGTTCACATGAAATTCAACATATTGAGAACTACCATTGATTTAACTCTACGTTACAGTGATCAGTCAAGTATAGGTCAAACGATGTTTTATGATTTACCTGTTACACATAATCAAACGACGAACGAATTATTTATATCCTTGCATAAGCAAGAATTCATCGTTTTGAATGATGAATCTTTTGAAAAATTTGCTGCTGATCTTGTTCTATCAACTGATGTGTCGGTGACGATTGAGGGTTCAGCCACAGCAATTGCTGAGACTAGAATAGGAAATATTACTATATCGAATATTCCAGTGTGTGATACCCTTCAACTTATCGGTTACAATCAATTTGCCGATGGTCTTCTAACTATCGAAAATATCGATATTATCGAAGTTCTATCATCTCATGCACTGGCGCTTCGGGCAAGAACACGAGTTACGAATCCTTCTGTTGTGACTATAGTTAATGGTGGTCGTCTTTCTCTGGATTTATGCGATCTCACAAATGAGAAGTCACTCGGTTTAGTTATTATCGATCCATTCTATCTTGAGCCAAGTGGTAATGCGAGTATATTCGATGCAGAAAGTATTTTTAATGTTACTGAACAAAATATCGCTGTTGCTCGAGAGTTCGTTTCAAATATGATCTCTGGTATTGACAACCAAGTAGAATTACGAGGTAAATCAGCAGACGGTTCAATTGGTACTTCTGTACGATTATTATCATCAGCTATTGCCGGTCTTCGGATCCACTCGAAAGTGCCTGGTCTTTTCGGAGAGAGAACACTCGTTCGACAAATTATTCTTAAAAAACTAACATCTGCTCAAGTAGTTGGCATTCCACTTGGTCTCGTTAAGACACTATCGGCTCGTATTCGTATTGGAAATTCTTTCAGTACACGCTTGGCCATTTTAAATCTTTCTATAAGAGCTGATTTTAGTCCTACAGTCGATGAACACTTACAAATCGGCACGGTGAATTACAATACACCCATTCTAATCGGTTGTCGTGAAGAGCTAATGTCTCCCTATATAACTGTTAAACTTTCAGGTAAATTAACTACAATGGTTGCTCTATTGAGGCCTCTCTTAGCTGGCCAGGCTCACCTTTCTATATCGGGTGTTGTTGATGTTAGTATTGGCGATGATTTTGTTTTAACTCAACTTCCACTTACTTTATCGAATATAAAAACAGATGAAGAATATTCTCATGACACATAAGCAATTCTTGTCTAATAAACTGATATCTATTTATCTGTTTCGTCTATTACAGATTTTCTGAGCGAGTCGAATCATCGGACACGTTTGTGCGTCTTTTATTGAATTTCAACATCATTTCTTTTATCGGTTTTTTATCGGAAAATTTTCATTCCTAATTTCCGTGCCACTGCGATAAGAGACGAAAGCCGTACAGTTGAGCCGCGGTCGCCGCCATGAAACTCCAGATAATTTAAAGTACTGTCTAGCAGCCGCTGTATTTAAAAACCAAGTCCAGCCGCTCCCGCCGCCACAAGAAATATTTTTGATACTAGAAATCACCGCCGCTGATATTTTTACTAATGTGATCGTTTATTTTTCCTTTCCTCTAATCTCAAATTTTGAAACAGTCATGCACTGTTTTCACAAAAGAGAAGAAAAACAGAAGATGTTGTGTTTCCAGTTGAAAACAAAACAAACATCTTTACAAGAACCTAAAGCTGTTTTGGTCATCGATATTCGTATAATTTTCGTCTATTCTATCGCTTGTTTACTTATGCATTTGATTACATAGGCTAGCATAATTGTTTATTAATAATGTTCGTATTACTTTCAGACTATACTATTATATTTTTTTGCTTTTTGTACTTTATTCTAGTCTTATGTTTTGATATGTGCATAGTTTGTGATACTCGGTTTGTCTTGATACTCTTTATGTGTTTCTTCTTTGTATGATAACAAAAAATATAGTTTTTTCACGCATACTATTTTAAAATGGCAGTAAACAGGGATTGAAATAAATAGAAACAGCTTAACAAAAGATATCATGCATATGAAACTCAGTCGTCGCCATGCAAACACTTACAAATATTAGCTTGCGCCGCCGCCATGAAAATCAAATTTCAAGTTATATAGCCACCGCTAACGAATGGCTGACTAATTTAAATTGTCGGCCGCTGAGATTCTTAAAAACTTGAAACTGTATATGAGTCGCCACCATTCTAACCTTCGGCTTACACCTCTAACTGTGAACTGTCGTACAAACGATTTATACCCGAGCCGAAGTGATATCATAGGAACGTGGATTCATGCTAGTAAAAGCGGCCCTGTCGCATCATTAGCAAATGATCGGAAATCATTCGTCTTATTTTGGTGCACAATCAAAATCGAAAAACTGCAAACAGAACCAAGACATTGTTAAGAATCAATGAACTTCTGGGTGTATGATTGGTCATGTCTCGTTCATCATTGCTCTCGTTGATATCGATTTTGTTGATGACCGGTACAATTCGTTAGTCTCAAGTTACAGGAAATATTTTTCCATATTCAACTTCGTCATTCTTTTTCTCTTTTGAACGCCATGAAAATCTCACTCGATGATCCTTTTCTTGTAAGACTCAAGATTGCAAAGATACATGTTCTCAAATTACACGAAACAGTAGAAGTGCTCAGATATTCGTGCGCAAAGCTACTCTCACAGTAATAGATCAAGCAGCCACTCTTAGTTATAGCGTGAAACAGCGCGACATAAAACATCTGAAAATGGGGTATTTTAGTTTTGAACGAAAAATCTCAGTGTGAACCAACTGCGACAACTTAATTTCTCTGAAATAAATACATGTAAGACATAGTAGTGTCTTCAATTAAATCGTTGATTTTTCTCACAAGAGAAATGCTCTCAATGTAACATTGTGGCAATTAATGTGTAGTTTGAAAAAGAAAGCTACTGCTGACAAACTAAGAGAACATTTTCAGAAATGTTTTTGTCTCATACAACCATACTTTTCTTGGTCTTGAGTACATTTAGTTAATTCAAGTTCATTGTAAACAGTTGCATGGAAAAACTTCACTTCTCTTCGTCGGATTGTTCAATCTGACTGGTTTTGTAAACACTAGAGTTTTCTTAAACATCGATTCCGATTACTTTGCCTGTGATTTCTCTATAAAACTGAAGTACGTTCTTCGAATGCATTAGAACAGACTATTCAATATACCAATGTAGAAGAATTTATTAACTTGTGTGTACTATCCTATGACTGATGTCGCTAAAACAATTGGAAAACCAATGAATAGCCGGTGTAGCATGTGGCATTATTTTTAGCGAGGTTGGCTAGTTCATCTGACTCTTCAGTATTCGTTGAATAGAAACTGGAATCTTAACCAATGTTATCTTCTGTCAAATACGGCAGAAATAAGTGAATCGGAAAACAAGAAAAGACTGCGCAAACCCTTTGTTTTCAGCAGAAGATCGAACAGTTAAAACGCTCATGAATCAAATAGAGAGATACCAAAATGCTTTTCTAATTTCAAATGTAATAGCTCACTAAAGATATCTTTCTACGGAAGTCGGCTGTTCCCCTGTTCATCGAAGTTCATGTTAATTTGTAAACTGTCTACGTTAGAACACGATGCAGAACCGAAAATGACGTATTGATAGTGTAGCTCTGACGTCAAAGGCGATGATAAGTTTCATACAAGTTTTTGACCAAAAAGCAGGAGATGCTAATATTAAGAGAGAAAGATTTCCTCTATTCGATGGCACATGTATAATAAAGTTCTATTTTGCACCGATCATGTCAATAGATGACGCCACATTCTATGCCTTTTATCATTATAGCGAATATTGCGTGCACAATAGAACTGAGAACTATATATACTACCGGATAGAGAAATTCTTCCTCCATCATATATCCTTCATTTTGGTCGAAATGTTATAATCGCCTTTATTTACTTCTGCTATTATTTCCATGAAAAATCACTGATGTTTGATTATAAATAACAGAACACGGGACTTCACTTGTTGAAATGTTCAAGATAGTACGTATGAGAATCTTCGGACACTTATCCAATAATAGCGCACCAATCCCAATTTACTTTTGTTTATTTTGTTCAGCTTGAACGTGCCAAGAATAAATATGAGAGAACGCTACATCGTGCCATGCATCGTAGGTACTAGTAAATAATCATTAACATATCTGAACATTATACTCTTTCACTCTTTGTTGTGAATCGTATTGTCTTTTGTTCTTAAATCATTTTCTAATATGTTAAATTGAATGCAATTTCACATGATTGTTAAATCTTGTGTATTAGAAAATCTACTGACAGTTGATGATAGTTTCTCGTACTTAAGTTCATTATTTGGATAGTACATAAATGATGAATGCTTCGATAATTCTAGAAAACTTTTCCTATTCTGTTAAAGAATATTGATTCATCCTCAATACGAGAGCTTTCGCTTTTGCATTTCTTCCATCAATTAATATCATCAAACCGGAATTAGCTATCAATCGAAATTGAGATTAATGTACATTTAGAAATGAATCAACATTGTAAACATCAGAGAATACTTAATCAATTAGACTCGTCTTAAAACAGAAGTATTTAGAATTATTTTGGAAAATGCTTTCACCAAAGTATTTATTTACTTGTATAGTCTTTGATTAAACTCGAAAATGATAAAAAGAATAAATAATTAAAATGCATTGTGAAAATCGTGATAAACCAATAAGTATTTGTTGGGTCTATCAGTAACGATACCAACACATAATAAATATGTCTTTCTTGCTTATTATTGAATTATATTATTATCTACTATTGTGTATTTTTATTTATGAGATACGAAAGTCTCCAGTTTAATCGCTGTTCACTGTCGTAAGCACTCTACATAGATAGAATGTATCATAATTGTATTGAAGTCAATTTGAAAATTCAAATATTTACTATTAGCGCGTTCTCTTGACCATTTCAAGGTTTGATCGTTACAATTATAAAGACCAATTAGTGTAATATGGTGTTCCGGTTTATTTACACATTTGCGTACGTGCTCATAGATCTGTCTTTTGGAAAAGTTCACTGATAACACCATTCATAGTATTCTGGAAAAAGACCTCTATTTTTATGCGCAACTCTTATAAAAAAAAAAGAAAGAAATCATATGCATTGCAGCAAAGAATTATTTTAATTGAATGAATATGTTAGTTTCAAGATCGACTACTAGTTTATTACCATCAGAAAAAGATATGCTACTCTATCAATTTAGTAGGATGAACACAAGAAAACATGATCTTATTCAGCACTCAGCGTTTTCAAATGATTCATATGCATATCGACGAGAAAGAAATGAAAGAAATTGCATCTAAAACACGAGACACAACCTCGTCATGAAGCATAATTTCATTATATTATACAAGCAGGCAATTCAAAAAACAATAATAACTCGTCTCACACATGACTTTACTATTTGAATACAATAAAAGGTTGCTCGAAGAATAGTAATATCTACTCAATATAAACTTCTTGAATTCAATTGTCATGCAAAGTCTGAGTACTCAGTGTGCAAGACATGTTAAAAGCTACGTTGTTATTCCAATCATAACTGTTCAAGTAGAATATTGATTTATTTATAATTATAGATGTTCCGATGTAATATTCTTTTGTATCACATCATCTTTTATTAGCATAAAACATTTTAAAATCACTAGCTGCCTTCATAAGTATGTTCATCTAGTATATCTATCTGATTGCTACTTAAATATTCAGAACTATACCAAATAAACTGAGCAAGACATTTAAGATAAGTTCACGTGTCTGAAAGATGGTGATTTTTTTCTACAGATGACTCTTCATATTAAGGTGAACTCGACGTTTGATTCTAGTTGAAACTTACTTATGTCAAGCTGTTAGCATGTAATTAATATTGTCGTTGATTCTAGGTTATGTGCTCTCTTGTAATTATATGTATAGAAGTCTTTGTTAGAAAGTTTTTAAAAATAGATTCAGTTCTACTTCTTTCTAAGTTGAATATACGTCCCGCATGTTGTCGCGAGGATTCTCAATATCAGTATTTCCAGTACCATTAATATGGATGAATTCCGATATTAATTATCGTATGACATGTTCTAATACAACATATCGAAACCTGATCACATTTACATTCGCACCTCGACCAAGAATCTTTTAGCATGATTGATTGTTTTTTAACAAGTCAACAATAGTGATATTTTCAAGTTTTCATCGTGTTAGCATGTAACTTATTCTTTACTAGAATAATTTAATGCTACAAGTTGCTTGTCTATGGAAAGATCTCTGTAAAATGATTCTTAGTTCGAAATAGGACTCAGTAGAATTTACTTGCCCTTCAACTCTTTTGCAAAACAAAACATTTTCCCCCAAATGTATTTACGAGTTTTTCTTTCTTATCTTTCATAATATGATTTAGAAATTCATCACAATACTTTTAAGCATGTTTCAATGAATGTCTACATTCTGTTGTTTATCTTTAGTCAAGTTTTTACGTTCAATTTCATTTAATTCTATGTGGACGTGTGTCAACTATCATGCGTTTTGATATATCATAAACTAAATCGAAAACTATTGATGATTTACAGATTTTGTATTTTGATTTTTCTTTGTTCGATTTGAATAGAAAATAAATGCAAAAACTTCGGACATATCTCCGAGAGTTATGTGTACGTCAAAAAGTGAATGAGACAAATCAGTCATTCTAGAATGTGTGCACTGGTAAACCTTTTTGTGAAACTCCAAAACTACTGGTCATTTCAGACATATCTAGGCAACTTCGTTTCTAGATGCAGTTTTTGTGCATTTGAGACCTTTTTTGAGCCAATGTTTTGTCAGAAAGCTGCGATTTGGTTCGAAACTAATATCAAATTCGGAATCAGCGTTAAAAAACTGAGTCAATTTATATACGTTGTGGATAATTCTGAGAAAAAAGTTTTTTTTTAAAAAAATCCCTGTACCCCACCTCAGGGATTGTTTGGTCAATAATGACAATTCTTTCGATAACTCAGCCATTTCTTCCCGGATCCTTCTCATCTTCGAACTCGACCGAGATATTCATGAAACAATTCTGTGTACAAAATTTCAGCTCAATCGAACGTATTTGTAAAGAGTTATCTTGTAAACAGCCGATACATTGACAGATTCTAGATTGTACTCACTTTTTGATGAGTACACAAAATTAGTTGTAATACATTGCAATTAATTGCTTCGACACGTATTTTACTGTAAATGAAACAAATAATTCGGTTTAAATATGTCTTACATTCATTTTAGAATAGAAACAACATGCGAACGAATTTTTTTTCTCGATGTCTTCGATTAAAAATAGCGTCATGATGAGAAAGTGATTTTCAACCAAAACTTGTATCCATATGAATGGCGTGTTTGTCGATGAGCTACTACTTCGTACATTCGAATGAGTGTATCGGAATACGCACCAAAGTGATAATGTCATAAGACAGTTTAAGAAATGTTTCACATGTAAAGATATTTTGTTTCGACAAACTAGATTTCCTTCACTGACGTCATCATCGTGATGTTTATCTTTTGAAGCACGTAATATGATACAGAAAATCATGCGAAACTTGTTTAATTTCCATAAAATGAACTGTCGTGTTTCTTTTAACACGTGACAAATAGTTGATTATAGGTCGATAGTGTACAAATGCATATAGGAGAAAATTGATTGACTTTTTCAAGATACAAATATTACAAATGAACATTTTTAGGACATTCCTCATATATTAATTTTCTATAAAATTTTCGAGTTAAGAATTCAAATGAGAATCTAATCATCTGCAACTATTATTTATTGACTCATTTTTGTCTTGCATGACTATGCATAATGTGTGACACTTGAATATTCGATGAAAACAAGTGTGTTTCACACATATTTAATGAGAACAAACATTTCACATGAATTGTTCATTAAGAAAAAAACTAATGAAGCGCAAAAAACAAAAACGATTTATTTCTAAATTCATCTCAGAGACATAATAATCCATAAAGAAAAAACAGCCCTATGCATTTGAGACAGATTGACAATCACTTTTTCTATTAGTTGATGCTTATTTGACAGATATGCAAATATGACGTATTTCGACCGGCTAAATTAGACAGACTCATTTTTTTACAAATATACAACAGATTTGTCTTTTGCTAGAACAGGAGGTCTCTGCATCTGTAATGTACAAGTCATGATCTATATCGGATTACCCATGTAAACAAATTAGAGCAATGATCAGAGATAAATTGATTACAAAGTGATTTAAAATCATACACCTTTAATCGAGTATAATAAAAAAAAAACAAATTTTCATCGAATATTTCTATCGTTTATGATTTTAAAAATTAGATCATTCATTCTGAAGAAAAATCGATTAAAATTGATGTTTTTCATAGAATTTTAAATTTTTTTGATGATTTATTTTTATTATACTTCAATTCCAAGTTGATTTTTAATCGATTAGGAATGTACGATTTTAATCTGATTATGGCTCTAATTTTTTTCTACATGGTTACTGATACTATTCAGATTCAAGTCACTTAATTTTCGTTAATTCGATCTCTATCTCTGTCATCATGATTGTTGTTCTGCCTCACGACACACAATTATGAGTATCAAATACCGATTGTATGTACATAGTTAATTCTCTGATCTAGTGTCTATTTTATAGTATTTTTTCACTAGCCTGTTCAAATTTGATTTAAGTCAAGCTCAAATAACAGCGCGCTCTACATCATCGAAATCAATACAACATGCAAATAGCGTCAAGCGATACCATGGTGAGCTGACGGCAAATGGATTTGTCGACAATCATTACTTTTTCTGTTCTTTTTTCTCGTTGTGAAATGGAAGGCATTGATTTAGAACAACAACATACTGATGTTAATGAATCTATGTCTGGCGCAGCTCTCCCGGCAACAACTGATGGTTCAAGAAAAATTGAACAGCCAGAAACAACATCCTTGGTTCAATCTCTTTTACAGGGACAATCGGATGAAAAAGAAGGCAAGAAAAAGAAGAAGAAGAAGAAAGGCAAATCTGGTCGTGAGAAAGAACTTGTAATTATTGACATTGTCCGATTAAGAAATGTATCGAATTGAGATTTTTACTATAGGAACGTCTGACAAAAGCGACTAAAGATATATTTGCTTCATCTGAGAAATTAAATGTCGCTTGTGAACGTATCGATGCACTATTAACTGATCACAAAAAGCGATTACTTGGTGTTTGTCAATTACTGGACAAGTTCGACTCAGGTCGTCTACCCTATGAACAATTTCGACTTGGTAAAACAAATTGAATTAAATATAGAATCATTTTTTTTTTATCAAGGTCACTCAATTAATTTTTTTCTTCTAAATGATTGTAGTCTTCAAAGATCGTTTACCGACAATGCCACGTGAACACTTGTTTATTTTGATGAAACTATTTGAACACGAAGGCTTAATTGATTATCGAGCTATTTTAGACCAAGACATAGGCAATGGTGTTTTGCAACACATCGTTCAATTAAACGTGCCACCATCAAAACAGATTATTCTTGAAAAGAAGCCACCAAAAGAATTGAAACAGCCATTTTATGAACCACTAAAATTACATCATCCGAAGTAGATTGACTAACATTGACTTGAAGAAATTTGAATCTCATTTGTGCCTAGATATGTCACACTTTATCTTCGTCTGATCACATTCGATTCGTACAACGCCTATCCTGGTCATATTCGTCTTACTGTACCTGATCATATGAGTGTTTATGCTCTAGCTAGGATGATAATTGATGAAACAGATCTTGCAACACGATCAGTTACTATATTTCGTGAAAAAGCTCGCTCACGTCACGGTGTTCTCGATCCAATGCGTTCACTTGAAGACTGTCGTTTGGCAGGTGCTTATGCCGATGGTACACATAATCAAACATTTCCAACCTATACACTCTACTATGATTATTCACCGATGGATATACGTGGTGACTGTCCTATACTAAAATGTGATTATTATATAAAATGAATATTGCCCGGTGCCTTCGTTTGAATATTTCCTTAAATTATTTAATGTCTGATACGAACTATATAAACAAATGGGAATTTTTTACATTTTCAGATGTTTACCAATCAATTAAGTAGACAACCATCTGGTGGTACAAATCTCCATTCATTACACAGCCAAATATCGAGTACAGTTATTGATTACTCACCATGGATGAGACAACAGCGACGACCACTTAAGTCTGGAGGAACAACAACAACAAACACTGGTATCACGGGTCTTCCTCGTAAGCTTTTAAATTGATTGTTGTCAGCATGAAACAAGAGAAAACATATTGTTTATGTTTAGCTTTACATGATGAAAGAAAATGCTCAGCACGCTGTCGACATCTACCACGAGAACCTTCTCCTGAACGTTTCGCACCAGAAAATCCAGCAAAAATTCAATGGTTAACATTACAATTGAACAGTAAGTATCTTAGGAAAAATATTCACAGAAAAATAGAATTCAATCTTATAGTGTATCGCACACGTATACAATCGTTTCTTCAACGGGAAAATGATTTAAAAATGAATAATGCTAAATTACGCGCAACTATCTCGAATTCAGAAAATTCAGCTCACGATACTGTTGCAGTTAATTTACGTCGTTTTGATCAATATCAGGTATTTCAAAAAATAATACGATTGTCTACGTCAGCAAAAAGAACGCAAAAAAACAATTTGTTGTCGTTTTAGAGAACAATATCACTTGTCGAAACAAAACAAAATGAAGAAAAACAAGAATTACTTGACAGTGTTGATCACGAGAGACAAGCGCTTGCTAATGAAGTTGAAAGTACGAATATTTCATCTGTTCGAAAAAAAAAGAAAAAAAAGAATTTACTTTTCTATTGTTATAGTGTATGAAAATCAAGTTTCCTCTCTCGAGAATCAGTTGAGCGATTCTCAACAATTTCTTAAGCTATTAAAAACATACAAAGTAAACAATTTAAAAATAAATAAACAAATTCGTTATGTCTTTGTTTGTTAGGATAGTGAATATCCTGAAAAAGAACAAACACTTCAGAAATTATTGCAAGAAATCGATGAAGCAAAACTGTTTAATTCCGTTTGTAAAGTCCTGTTTCGTCATAAAATGACGCTGTTTTTCTTTCACTAACAGGAAGAAGTTGATGAATTAAATCGAATTCTTCAAAAGCAACGAGAACAGCATTTAGACAATCTTCGTCTAATCGTAGTACAATTAAAAGAAGAGCAAGCAACGGTTTCTCGACAGATGCCCTTAGTTAATAATATAAATCAAGATTTCGTTTTATTTAGGCTGCTTTTTCCAACATGCATATGTCTTATCTACTTGTTGCATTGGATAATGATCGAATGAGAGAAGTAATAATGAATCTAGTTTTTCCCCATCCATATTTCTATAGTCGTTTAGGAAATTTCTATACAACAAGAAAAACTTCATCTGTTAGAAATAGAATGTGAACATATTCGAAGACTTAATGCAAAATTAAAACGTGAAAACAGTCAAGCATTCGATTCACACACATTATTTCCACATGTCTTTCGTCACGAAACAATGCCGATGTATGTTTGAAAATAAAAATTTACATCTACGAATATTTTCCTTATGTCAACAGAATAGAGATCGATGTTTCTTGTCGTAATAAATTCTATTCGTTTGAATTCAACACGATGCCCGAACGTAGTATTTTATTAAGAACAATCATAATAATATTATCATTCTTGTATCATGAAAAATATTGTTTTTCTTTAATTTAAAAATTTTAATTAATAGAAAAAAGAAAAAAGTATGAAAATTCTCTTCCTCGAGCATTTATTCTTTTCAGGAGAATCCTAATTTTATGGGACCAAATATATCTACTAGCTAGTTATAAAACATCTTAAATTTTGTCTGCGAAAATGGATCATAATCGTATTATCCTTCGAAAAACATCATTTGTCTATTTTATATCATTTTTTCTTATTTATTTTCTTTGTTAATTGTAGTTGTACACCTGATATGGATGTTGTAATTGACTTTCCTGAACAGCAACGTCCATTGCCTGTTTAACAATTATTGGTGTTTTTTTTTGGAACTCGGACATATGTTCACCGGTGAACTAAAATAAAACTTTGAAAGTAGATTTTATCATCTTGTCTTCGATTTATTATTCTTATTTACATGTAAATTTGTTTTAATAACAATACGCACATTGGTGATTCTACAGCCGATGAGTTGAGACAACAAACAACATAAGAATGAAATTAATTTGGTTGACAATCATTTCGGCTCTTGGTTTTTCTTTTTTTTTTCTTTGACACCAAGATCTCGGATCACTGTACGCATTCCTTTCCGTTCTTTTATGTACTTCCATCTTTGAATATATTCGTTTGTGTACTGTATTCATGCTCTCTTTGTCTATCATCAATCGCCATGTTCAATGAGACATCATTTGTTGAAGTCGACCATCGTGTAGTGCAACAAAAAGAAGAAAAGGTGATGATGATCAACGTCATAAAACACAAGAAAGAGAGACAGAGAGAAAGAGAATAAGCGAAAAGACTGTCATTGGATTTTTTTCTCTAGAAGAAATAAAGAGAGAAAGACGTTCTTTTTCTCGTCGTCCTTTTCTACGGAATGGTCGGGTACCGTTTAAACAGTTTTGAATGAGACGCGAACACTGAGACAAATCGACGTTTCCAACACAACATGTTAATTCTTACCAATTGATAAAAACAATATACGACAATAGCAGTGACCAGATTGAATCGAAATACTCATAAATTACTTGAAGCTATGTCTCGTTACCCTCGATCGAACAGTTCAAGACCTTTTTGTAAGTATATATTAGAATATTAAACACAATATATCATGACACGAATTCATAGTCGTAGCGATGAATGATCTGTATCAAATCAATTAGTGAATCATTTCTATGTCTTGTTATTTCAAGTGTATTACTGATGTTGCACATGAAATCCTATGTGCAAGCGTTAACGATGATTGTTTGCAGAAGAAGAGTATAAGATATTGTAGTTGTTGCCATGTTTCTTTTGTTTCATTTCATGCGATATAATCAATGAAAAACGTTATACTGACCCGATTTATCGTATTAGATCAATAATACGTTTAATATTTTATTGTAAATCTATCGTCATGCTGCATCAAGAATCGACATGTCAATGTGTGACATATTGACTTTGCTTCTTGTGCCTCTATACTGCTTATATGCCTGTGAGGAAACAATAATAGTTCCGGCCTTATTGTAAACGTGTACAGTAAAATAATGACTTCCGCTATAAATACTTATATGTATATAAACATTCATTTGTTTTTCGTTCAATCAGTCACACACATCATATTGAAAAAATGAACGATCTGTCAAATGCCTTGTTACTATTTTCCCTCTTTTTGATTCACTTGAAAATAGAATTCTTCTTTGTATGTGAATTTTGCGTTGTTTTGTTCGCGTGTGATATTGTATAGAAAAGATCGTTTGTCGATCAATCAGTCTCCATTATTTCATATGTGCTCGGACATCAATAGAAAAAATCGATAATCAGAATATAAAATACTAATGAATCAATACATATATATATATATATATATATATATATAGGTTCGTTTATTATTCATTGTGAAACATTCACAAAGGTTTTTTTACTTTCTCTTTTGTAACTATGTAAATGAAAACAATAGAGATCATTGTCATATGAATGTCGATTCAAGCTTACAAATGGAAACGTCACCATCATGATTCATTTCATCTGAAATACACGTCTACCTTCTCGACATACTACTACGTTCAGTAGTCAGATGAAATAGACTGTCTTTTTCAACGTAAAGTAATGTGAATCGTGAAAAGAAAAAAGCCTGCGATACATAATTACTCTCATACTGTGCGTCTGCAGATCGTGTATTATCAGTGTGCGGCACATCTGTCTCTGGCATATTGCGATAAATATACATTTGCAACAGAAATTAACCAGCAAGGTGTGTTTATTTTTGGTTAGAATTGATATCAACTGGAAGAAAAACCTGTATCATAAAGATCAATTTTATCTATCGTTTCGTATTCTATTGCAATAATTATCTGATGTTTATTAGATCAGTGCGTCTAGCTTAATAGTGGCAATTCTCTAACTTTGTCAAACAAGATCGTATTAGTGATTAACATGTTTGTATCATATCATATTATGCCAGTGTAAATTTGAGCAATAAGAGATCGGAATATGACAGCAACAAATAGAAATATACACTTTGGGAATAAAAATATGAGAAATTTTTCGTTCTGTCATTAATGTCATCTCTGTTTTCCTGTACTTCATCATAGATCGAGTCAAAGTAATTAATGGAATGCAACCTTCATTAATATCCGAAAATAAAATTAATAAAAATATTATTGAAAATGATGAAATAGAAAATTCTCATCTACTTAATACACTCAATTGGTCACCATTAGAAAATCTATTGAACGATAAAACACCATCACCCACGCTGCAAATCAATGACGAAAATGAACAAAAATCTAAAAACAGTTATAATGCAGTACAAATTTCCATCGAATTACAAAAGAAAATGTTAAAGTAAAAGTTTCTTTTTAAAATTTATCTTGTACGCTTGTTATTTTTATGTTTTAAATGTTAGTTTAAAAGCGACGTTTGTTGATCCATCCGGTCGTTTAGTTAACTATCGTCGTTTGCGTGCAAGTAATGTCTATAATGATTTATGTGAAATGGGCAATCGTTTGACAACAATTAGCCTTGAAAATGTCACAGAAAATGAACGCAAAACATTTTTCATCAGTAATGATTATCAAGAAAATTTATAATAAAAAGAAACAATCGTAAAACATTTTCTTTTAAGATCTATACAATATTCTTACAATTCATGGCATAGCATCGGTTACTGACTTACCTAAATCTGTTCTTGATTTGAATCAATTTTGGAAAACAACATCGTATAAAGTTGGATCGTATTTCTATTCACTAGATGATATTGAGCACGGTATTTTAAGAGGTTAGATTGAATTATCTTTTCTCTCTCGTGATTTGACTTGTTTTCTCAGGCAATAAGCCTCATTCAAATTGTACTCAACGGCATTTTACGTTCAACGATCCTCGCGTACGTTATTCAATGCGACGTTGTGATCCACGGATTCATTTCGCACTTAATTGTGGTGCACGTTCATGTCCACAAATTGCAATATATTCATCGACTAATCTTGAAAAAGCTCTAAATATGGCAACAACATCTTTTTGTAATGCTGAAGTTGATATTATACTTGAAAATGCTGAGGTTCGTCTATCAAAATTATTTCTTTGGTATAAAAATGATTTCGGTCGATCTGAGACGGAAGTACTAAGGTTATCCATTGTTTTTATCCACACATTATATATATTATCTCAAATATATTTTCGTTTTATAGATGGATAGCAAAATATATCGATGAACCAAAGCAATCTTTACTTAAAACGTTACTCGATAGAAAAGGTTCAAAAGATGGCTTGCGTATATCATATACAATCTATGATTGGATGTTAAATCATCATAATGGTCCATTGCCAAATGTCGAATCGACAATAACATCAGGCTCTGATGTTTGAACTTTGAATCCTGTGTTTTTGAATTTAAACTCATGATCTAAATGACTTATTTTTGTACTAGATGAAAAATTTCATCAGTGAATTCGATTGACAACAAGATGAGGGAGAATAAAATATTTGTATTTTGATCAGATTGTAAGAGACAACACCGAACAACTAAATCAACAACAATAATAAAATTAGTCGTAATAATAATCAGTGACGTATGGATATGTGTTTGATTTTCTAATGATTATGAATATTTTCATGTGGAAGGCAATTTGATATGTGTTTTGATCACAAGACGATGATTGGATCGATAAAAAGACGATTATTGAACAATATCTATGCTCTTGATTTGGATTAATCTGACTACTGACAAAAACAAATATATGAAAACAAAAACAACATGTAAATATGCAGCACCTGCACATCGTTTGTTTCTCGTTTACCATAATAGATAGTTTTAATAAAATATAATCTAATCAATGATATGTAGACATATATGTGGTAAGAGAAGAACAACATTCACCGGAAGGGTTAACACTATATTCATAGAGATATGTATTGACTTATTTTGATGTGTTCATGAGTTTGCATAATGATTCAATGTATCTTGACTTGGAGAATAAGAACTATTAATCATCATCGTTGGTTCACCAAGATATTGTTGACCAGTCGGTGCTGTTATTAATGTCGATCGTGTATTACGAAGTTGTTGTTGTAATTCATCAGCTGTTATACTTTCTTTCAATGGTAAAACTTCATTCGGTATATTCACAAGACAATGAAGAATATCGGATTGTGGTGGTAGAATACGTTTTTCGAATAAAATCTTTGCTATCAATGAAACAATCAATGTTGTTGTTAAACTAATAAGCATGCATAAAGTTTTTGGTGGAATATATGGACCAAAATGAACCAATGTAGGAATGTTCAGTGATGGTTCACCAATTAGTATACGAAAGATAAAACCAATGATGTATGCAGACAATGAGCCATATGTATTTGTATGCGGAACGTAAACAACGCAAAATAATTGTGGAAATAGTATGACATAAACAAGATCCGAACATAAATACCAGAGAACATAGATCGAAGAGACAAGAATTCCAATACCAGCAGCGGCACTTCCGACAAGAAATATTCCTATACGCATGACTAATAGAACTTCACGTTCGGATGCCTATTTACATGAAAATAAGATCATAATATCGGTAAAAAAAGTGTCTTTGTTTTTCAAATTGATTGAATATCCGTTTATCTCGATATCGGATACTTGTTATTGTAAACTCATTCTTAAAACAAGCAAATCTTTCCAAATTAATCAAAGTACAAATTGAAAACGTCTCATATATTTGAACGTTTGCTTCGTACATCGAAAATAAAAACTTACAGATTAATCATAAGGATAATTGAAAAACACATCTGTCTACTTTGATGATTGCTTGTAAGATATTCGGCTCATGTGTCAAAAGTAGCGAATACTTTGTCGAATCATAGTTTAACACTGTGTATTATAACTAATTATAAACTTGAGACACGATGAATTTCGGTGAATGCCGAAGTTCTGATCTCACTTATTTTCGATTTGAATCTATAAAAAGTTTCTTTTGCTTCAGTATTAATTTCATACTTTGTCGAGAGATAATATTTTTCGATTATTCTATAGAATTCAATGACGGCATTCTACAAGTTAGAAATCTAACAAAAAGAAAAAGAGATTTATTTCTATGAACACAAATGAATCAACCATTGTTTTCTTTTATGCAAGATAAGATGTATCCGCCGGAATAACTTCTTCATCAACTGTTGCTTCCCTAAACAAGCCATCCGTATCATCAATGACTTACTTGATTACGGAAAACAAGTTTCCAAACATTGCGAGCAAACATTGAACTTGCACTCAGAACACTCGAATCGGCACTTGACATGACAGCAGCAGACACTGCTCCCAATCCCATAAATGCAACGAATTTAGGACATAAATGTAGAAGAACTAATGGCAAAATTAATTTTGTTGCTTCCGGTGATGTGATATCTTTATTGATATCATAATCTGTCATAGTCCAATCTAAACGAGTGTGAAAAACACATAAATAAAGAGATGGTATTATGCATTGTATGCAAACTGGTTGATTTAGCAATAGCTCCGATAAGTACAGGTGGCATGGCCAATAGAATACAACCGACAGCAGCACAAAATGAGAGATACATGGCCTTTTTTGCTGATTTAGCTGATAGAACCCGTTGAAAGTAGACCTAAAATAGAAAATTGATCTATTATCATTTCTAACAGTAAACCATTATTATATTTCATATCAAATATAACTTTTTTTTCCCCATATTTTTGCAACTAATTATACAGCCTAGATGATTCTAACGTAAAAATACTGCTTCTGTGATAACTCAAGCTTTGTTTTGAAAAATCCTATCTTTGTTTGAATAAAACATGACACTGTAGATAAAAAAAAGACATCAGTTGGATTTCACTTCTTGATGTTTAAGTGCATTCATTAATTTTTCTTGTCGATCAAAGTAGCGAAGAAGAATGAGTTAATGATTAGAATCCTTTTAATTTTCAGATCTAGTAGATTATGGAGAATAGATGCAACCGACTTACCTGCCATGGTATTCCACCAAAGATAAGTAATAACATACCATCTATCCATTGAACAATTTCAGATTTATCGATGCGACCACGCCATTCAGGCCAGTTGGCAATGATACTACCAACACTTTCATGTTGTACAGCGAATGGAACCGCGATCCAAAGGCCAATAAATATGAATCCAAGTTGAACAACATCTGTATAAGCAACGGAATACAAGCCACCAAAAAGGGTATAAACAATAACGACACCCGCTAGAATCATAAAAGTGATTGAGATCAGAAATTTTGCTAACTAATCTATATTTTCTCTATAGCTATTTTAATATAATATAACACTTAGAATTGCTTCAAAAACTCTTAGAATCAATACTCTTGAATTGTTTCATTTTGTTGGAAAGAAATAGAGAAAATGAATCCGAATTCGTACCTGAAATTAGAATTGACGCTGTCATTGACACGTCAGTAAAAATAACACTGATTGTTGCTCCTAATGCTGATAATATAGCTGCTGACCAAAATACTTCTCCTAAGAGTGCTGGTATAAATAATAATCCACCCATTCTTTGTCCATATTTACGCTGAAACGGATCGAGCATTGTAACGTATCCAGCATTACGCATTGGTCTCGCAAATAGTAAACCTCCGACAACTAGACTAATAGCATAACCCAACGGTGCTTGACACGCAAGAAGACCGGTAGAAAATACTTGTTCAGCTGTTCCGTTAATATATGCACCACCAACCCATGTTGCAGTCATGGTAAATATTCCCACGAGTAAGCCAATATTCCTTCCTGCCAACATGATCTCTTCAGTATCGGGAGATTTTCCCGAGGATTTTTGTTTTCGTCCAGCCCAAATACCGACAAGTAATATGAGAATATAAAACGCAATAATGGCTACAAGGCCACCAATATGGACAACCATCGTTCTATTTCGTTATGGTGCTGTTCACGCTCAAATAAGACAAAAATGTTCTCTAAGATAGTTTTATTTTACGATTAAAAATTCAATGTCAAGTAAAATAATCAACAGTTGAAGTTAACTAACTACAGAATAATTTTTCTTCTGTAGAATGAATGCTGCTTTTTTCTTGCTACATAGATGAGTAAATAGTACTATCTAACCGGAAGTTCTTTTTGGCAATAGGAAGTTGATTGAAAAAAACTGATAAGTCGATGAGCCGAAGAAACAAAGTCGAATGACGTAGGCAAAAGATGATGTTGTTCATGAGCTAGTTGGAAGTTAAAATAAGATCAATTCTTTTCTATTGATGAGAACGAAGAAAATAAATATTGCAACTTGAACTACAGTAGATAGTATTTGTTTCCTCCTGTGCCAGTTACAATTGATATAATCCCTTATTCTACTAATCTTGCCCTTTCTGTTCTGGTAAGTAACTAGCAATTTATTGTTTGCATTTATCAAATATCGAAAACATCCTAGATCAAAATCTAAAATATCTTATCAAATTGATTGACGCAACTTGACAAATGATGTATTTTTAAATGTTTATATAAGAAAAATTCTCTCTTCCCCCTCTTACTCTGTAATGCACAATTAACTCACTGTTGAATCGGTCGTATATTCTTGTGCGTCTTCGTATTTTACGGGTGATGTTTGTTCCCGTCTCTTCGTTCTCTTAATCTTGATGCTGTTCTTTTCACAATGATCATCGTGTCATTTTCTTTGTCGCTCGATTTTTTTTCTTCATTTCTATTTTTTCCTTTTCTTCTTCCAGCAGAATACGTTTGCATTTGCTCAACTGAAAGATTTCTCTTCATGCAATAGCTAGAATATTCATTTATTTGATTATATATTTTTATAAGAACGTTGTTAAGTGAGATAAGACCAAAAACACAATTTATTTCGACATTTCTATTCATACAATTACTTGTATACGCAATGTGAGAAAAATATGCGAACATTTTTGATGCAAACTTGCCGCCCGAGATTGAGCACAATCAGAATGACAATTATCGTTTCGACGATTGCCGAAATGTGACAGAAGATTCCGAGCGAGAAAAAAGAAGATTCCTTTTTTTTCTTCGTCTTCAAAAATAAAGCATCAGATATTATCATATGTCGATACATGGGAAAATCGCAATGCAAATTTGATAAGTATATATATTTAGAATTTTGAAAATTCAATCGAATTGAGTTTAAAAACGATTAGTTGTTGTCGACGAACTGTAGAATATCTTATTTCCAACGATAAAATAATCCATTCAGCACATGAGACATTATTTCGAAAATTCGGACAGAAGAATATATATATATACATAGGTTGGATCGTAAAACAACCCTCATCAAATCGTTCTGTTTCTCTTGCAAAAGAATCCATATGTTTAAATAAATAATAATCGGTTGATTTATTTGATAATAAGTATAGAAGAAACCGAATAACGTCATTGAAGTGAGAAAATTTCTAGATTTCTTCATTCTATTTTAATATATACATTAGAGTACGATCGTATCGCATTTTCAATTCTTGTTTTACACTTTAAATTAAACAAATATTTATTTTTGAAGTTCAGTCATACATGAAATACACCGTTGTTTTTGAGTGTAACGTTATCAATATAACCGTACGAAAATTAATTGCATCACAAAGTAGGTCAATAGACTATTTGAGCATAAGATGTCGCCGTAATATAACCAAGATGATATAGTATCTGGTTTTCAACTGAATTTGAACTCAGTAGTTATTCATTTATTCAAAAGAAATAACTCCAAGAACGAACATAGAACTTAATCTGGACATCCTTTGTATGTCCCATCAGTGCAAGATGGATGTTCCGATGAATATTGTATTTAGAAATCGAATGATTGGCATGTGAAGTGCTTGCTAGTGGCAATGCAGCCCATGGGACAATTACCGGACGCTCAACAATAAAATTATTTTCGAGTTTTACTGATTTTTCTAGTGACAGGAACTATTTCTTAGCAAACGATCTCGCGAATATGTTTTCGATACAATTACAATTAGAAAATTTCCCTACTATAATGATTTTATTTCTCGTATTTATTTTCAAAATGCTCTCATTCTTGTGTTCTGCTGACAAATCGTGATGCAATCGAAAATAAACTAGATATACAGATAATCAAGATAGGTTTTTCTCACGCGTCACCAAATTTGTAACTTATGAATACTCTTCGATATGATATAATCTATGTAAATTTAGTGCCACTCTTAAATAACTCTATACAATAACAAAAAGATTCATTTAGCTAATGAGACGTTTTAATGATCCAAGAGAAATACTTTTTAGTTTAGAATAAAAATGCATTACGAAGACAATATGTTTTCGTTAATTAATACCCTTTTACATACGTATAGTTATGCATCGACTTAGGGATGTATTTATTCCGTCGAACAAAGTTTTTATTTAATTTTTCAAAATTCCATGATAATGTTCGTTACGAAGAGCCGATACAATTATATGAGTGTAATATCAACAGAACTCTTTCGTACTATGATATTTATAATAATTACTATATTCTGCATAATGTGAGACAAACACGTCATCAACAATGGTTGCATCTTGTGAATTTATTAGTACATTTGCCTCGTATTAGTAAACGGATTTGAATTTTATGTGATAGAGTTCCATTTGTAATAAATATGTTGGATTTAAGATTTTCAAACATAAACTATTCAAATATATTTTTGCCCAAGAAAAATTTGACGTCAGAGCTACACTATCAATACGTCATTTTCGGTTCTGCATCGTGTTCTAAC
>OENT01002142.1:5240-27275 GCA_900239685.1 Rotaria macrura | reverse complement strand
TGGAAAGACAAAATACGCTGGTATACGCAGAAAAATGCGTACTATCTTTCTAGGATACTGAGATCGAGATACAAGAAGGGGCCGATTTGTGGCCTTATCCGGCGGTGTCCTTTCTTTCTTTGTGTCAAATTGAGTGTTTGAACAGTTTAAAGAACGTAACCTGATGTAAATAAGCGAATTTTAAGCATGAAAGACATGGCAAACATTATCTAACTATAATGATATGCAAAGCTGTTGATCTGATATTGAAAAAACCTCACTGCAATCAATAGCTTTCGTATGAACTATCGTTTTGACTGAATATTTATCTCTAATATATCATTCAACACTAATTGTTCTTTAATAATAGTTCTTTGAAGTTTTTGATGCTTCTCAAACAAATGCTTTTGATTTCTTCGAGTTTCATGACTGTTGTATGATCGCTGAACTATCGTTTTAGACAAAAGTTCGCAAGATAACTTTTTTTCTACTACAATTATTTCAATAACCTTCCTTTGTTGTGCTCTTTCACTTTCACGTTTTTTTCATCGTCACATTTCTCCCTCTTTCACCTCTTATCTTCGATAATTTATTTGCCACACACACACCATGCGAGGAAAGATTGTCTGCTTCTTTCACCGTTTCACTCGCAAATAACTGGGCAATAAAGAAGAGATCTGTCATTGTCAACGGCAACTGAACTATCGTGAATTTCGTGTTTCGTGAGTACCCAAATTAGCTTTGATTTATGCCCGTTCCAATGTTCTCTTTATTGTCCATAATCTTTCTGAATCACGAAAATAATTTAACAGTTCTAACTCAATCATTCCTCGAATTACGCAAAAGTGATAGCTTTCATCAAATGGCGAAAAAGAATAATTATATTAGAAACAGAATCAGTTTGGTTGTGCTCACTTATCGATTTTCTAGCCTAAGTTTTTCTCGTAGAAAAATAAGCCTTGTTCTCTAAGAAAGGATAGAAACTTGACTATTTCTTAACACGTTGACCAAATTGTTTTATTGCTCGTTGTCTCACATAAAATCCAATATGTCGATTAGAGTTCCACATAGAGTTCAGACAGAAAATAAGCGGATAAGATTTCGTGATGATCAAACGCTATGGTAACATTTTAAAGGCATTTGAGCCGAATAGAATCTCCATGGGACATCATACATGAATTCTTTCTCCTTGGTAATGACTGATATGACTATTATGGGGTAACTATCGATTTGATTTAATAATGAAAACTGCCGGTTAATCCAAGAGTATCTCCATGACAATTTCACTTTGTAGACAAATTCTTTTGACACTCAAATTTAGTTCACGACGTTGTAGACTAATATGGGTTTCGAAAAACAACATTTATATGAGCAATCTGTCTGGCAGTAACACTGAGCACTTTTATCTTTGTGCTCCTTTGTCATTGATCAAAATGGCAGTCACTCCCTTATGTTTTCATTTGGTAGATTATTGCGAATGATACATATCATTCGGAAAAATTCAAAATCGAAGATATTGTAATACGTTTGGTGAAAGCTAGATAATGATGAACAAAATTCTAGCCATTTTAAGAGTAAAATATCATATTGGTTATCATCTCACATTCATGTGTTGAAGATCAGTTATTACTATGAAATTGAGTCTAGAATAGACGAAAATATGAACGGGTTAAAACCCATAAAAACGGGAAGAAAATTGTTCATGAAGAACGAATCTGAAACATCGAGGGAACTACAACAAAGTTTTGAACTTTCGACTATTGGATTTTAATTGACTCCCGTAAAATTAAACTGAAGTTGAAATTTGAAATTGTTTGAAGACTCGAATAATTCGTGTGGATAAGAGAGAAAAGTGTAATTCTCATCTGGGATTGAGAAGTAAGCTGAGTAAATGTAATCCAGCCCTTTCAAATTTCAGTTATATACTTCCTGCAATCCTCATCTCAACATTGAATTTTTCTGAATGTTTTGAAAAAAAAGGATCACTTCATACCTATACATGATCATTGCACAGAGAACACGAAATCAGAGCACGAGCACTAATTAACATGGTTGAAATTAATGTTATGGTTTTTCATGTACCAGTACAATTCGACCTCGGTTCCCGGAAAACAGAATGCTCATATAAATGTTGTTTTTCGAAACCCATATTAGTCTACAACGTCGTGAACTAAATTTGAGTGTCAAAAGAATTTGTCTACAAAGTGAAATTGTCATGGAGATACTCTTGGATTAACCGGCAGTTTTCATTATTAAATCAAATCGATAGTTACCCCATAATAGTCATATCAGTCATTACCAAGGAGAAAGAATTCATGTATGATGTCCCATGGAGATTCTATTCGGCTCAAATGCCTTTAAAATGTTACCATAGCGTTTGATCATCACGAAATCTTATCCGCTTATTTTCTGTCTGAACTCTATGTGGAACTCTAATCGACATATTGGATTTTATGTGAGACAACGAGCAATAAAACAATTTGGTCAACGTGTTAAGAAATAGTCAAGTTTCTATCCTTTCTTAGAGAACAAGGCTTATTTTTCTACGAGAAAAACTTTGACTAGAAAACCAATACTTGAGATTTTCTAACATAAGTCGAACTAACATCTTTGTGACGTTCTTAGTCAATCGTGCTTGGTAATGATTATTTTGGAAAATATCTTTATAACAGTAATACTTCTCGTTGTTATTATCTTTTCTGTCAAGGGTTATTTTCTGTTTCAAAAGTGTAGAATGCACGTGTAAAACAATTGGAAGATTGCTGAAACTTGATTTTTACGCTGAATGTATGAATGGAGGAGGCTTAAGGTAAACGAAAAGAAAGTCACATAAAACGGATTAAAATGGATTTAGTGAAATTGTTCAAAGTACTCGACAATCTATCGAGAATTAATGTACTATTGAGAATGCTACTGACGTACTGTTGGTAAAGAAACAAAGTGTTCGCAATTTTTAGTGCTGTAGATCGTATAGTTATAAGAGACCTGAGAATATTTTGATGACGTAATCATTTAGATCATTGTCATAGCCTATCTATTGTGTGATAAAAAGGATCTTTTTAGATAGATGTATTCCTGATTATAAGAAATCTCACATCGTCTTACTGGTCGAATCTACATAATTCCATTGAAATAGATCAAAGTCCCGATGATTTTGTTTCTTAATCCAAGCACGACATTCATTATGAACTGTTTGTCTTTTTTTTAATGCTTGACACTAACTTTTATTGACGCTACTTTTTTATAAAATACAATAGTTACTTCTGATATAGCTCTATATTACCAACCATTAGAACCATCTGTAGATCCTGTTTTTAGATTCATAGATCTGTCCGTCGGCCACACGACAAGAATATCTGGAGTTCTTTGACTGTAAAAGCACTGTAGTTATGACAACAGTTGATAATGAAAAATATGCTGCATCTAATCAGGCAGATTCTCAAGTTTCTGTCATGGGCTACAAAGCTGAATTACCACGTTCGTTATCCTTCATTTCTGTTCTTGGTCTTTCCTTTGCTATTATGGCAGTGCCTTTTGGCGAATCGGTGACTCTTTCCATCGGTCTCACTAATGGCGGCCCAGTAACCATCCTCTACGGCTGGATATTCGTTAGTATCATTTCAATATTTATTGCTGCAAGTCTAGCAGAAATTTGTTCAGCGTATCCAACGTCTGGAGGTGTCTATTACTGGTCGGCGATGTTAGCAGACAAACGATGGGCATCTATTACTTCGTGGACAACTGGATGGCTAGGTGTCGTTGGAAATTGGACAGTGACTACGTCAATCTGCTTTTCCGGGGGTCAATTAATATCATCTGCGATTGGTCTTTGGAATGAAACCTATGTTCCTGCAGCTTGGCATGTTGTAGTCATGTATTGGCTCATCCTAATTGTTGTATTGTTAACGAACATCTTCGCTGCCAAACATTTGCATTTAATTAATACAGTTTGTGTTTATTGGACGGCTGCATCCGTTTTTATTATACTCATTACCGTATTGACTATGGCAAAAGGAGGCAGACGTAATGCTGCATATGTATTTACTGAGTTTGATGCAACGGCAGCAGGCTGGTCCCCAGGGTGGGCGTTCTTTGTTGGATTACTTCAATCTGCTTATACCCTAACTGGCTACGGTATGGTCGCAGCCATGTGCGAAGAAGTTCAAAATCCAGAGCGTGAAGTACCCAAAGCCATGGTACTTTCAGTTGTCGCTGCTGGAATTACTGGCATTGTCTATCTAATTCCGATTCTTTTTGTCATGCCCGATGTCGTCAAACTGCTCAGTATACCATCCGGTCAACCGATCGGCTACATCTTCATGGTAGCAACAGGTTCAGCTACTGGTGGATTTTGTCTTTTGCTTCTGATTCTGGGTATTCTGTTTTTTGCTGGAGTAGGTTCTTTGACAGCTACTTCTAGATGTGTTTACGCTTTTAGTCGAGATGGAGCTGTGCCAGGCTCAAGATACTGGTCAACAATTGATAAACGTTACGATATACCACTTCAAGCTTTACTATTTTCGACTCTAATACATGGTCTACTTGGCCTCATTTATCTCGGATCGTCTGCTGCATTCAATGCATTTACGGGTGTTGCTACAATATGTCTTTCTGCTTCTTACGCATCACCCATTGCCATACTTCTTCTTCGTGGGCGTCATTTAGTAGCCGGCGCTCCATTTCATCTTGGTAAATTCGGCTATGCCATCAATACCATCACGATCTTATGGATTCCCTTAGCCATCATCTTATTTACGATGCCAATGGCGATACCAGTCACACCTTCAAGTATGAATTATGCCAGTATATTGTTCATTTTCTTTGCTGGAGTCAGTGTTTTTTGGTATGCTATTAATGGAAGAAAATATTTTATTGGTCCTCAAGTACCATCACTCGAAGAATTCCACAAAAACGTCGCGCAGGATAATCTGACTGCTGCGAGTGACATGATGGATCGCTGCTGATAACCGTGGTTTATTCTGTTTTATTGATTATTAAATTATCTCTCTTCTAGCTGTGTTGAGAATCAGGGAGCCATACATATCTACTTCTGGAATGTTTCATTTGAATATAGGTTAAGGCGAATTAATTCATAGTTTAGATGGAAAAGTTTATTAAAGAATCAATAAATATCAATGAAGATTCTACTCCTGCTGAATATTGGGTTTGCTTCAGGATGTTAATTGCACTCATTCAACTAAGACAACTGAATTTTATCTGACAAACAAACGACAGCTTTATAAACAAATAAATTGTATATTGAATAAGCAATAAAAGGCACGCAATCATATTTATATACCTCATCTTTCATATTATTCTATGCATTCTATACAGACCAATTTTTTGAACCAAGATTGATTTTGAACTTGATTTGGAGAAAATATTTTGAGTTAAACATTAAAGTGTCTTGAATCAGACTCAACAGCAGCGATTATTCAAACAGTCAGATATAGTTGAGCATTCACAAAAATCCGATTTTGTTTCCTCAGCCCCAAATTCCATCAGATTCAGCCAACGGAATATCAGAGTCGGTTCACAAGATCCGTTAGATGAATTACAATCAAAAATGAACTGACTGGCTATCCTAAGTATATCAAGTTATTAAACAGTAAATGTAATAGTATGAAAAATAGAAAAAATATTTCAATCAAAGATTATGTTTTTTTCATGCTAAATCCATCTTTTTTTGTCCTTCATCGTTTAAAGTAAATTTTGACATAAAAAATGTGATTCACTTAATAATACAATATTGAGAAAAAGAAACAAAAATCCAAACAAGAATAATAGAATATTTCATGTCCCATGAGAAGAAGAAAAAACTTCTAGAAGATCACCGTCAAGCATCAATAAGCAATTTAGTTCTTTCATCATTCCACTTTTTTTCTTAATTAAGCCGTGGTATTTTTGGGTTCCATTGTTGTTTATTTTAAAAACAGACTTTCCAATTTTTTTTATTTAAAATAAAGTTTTGACGATATCCATTGCCAAATTAATTTTCTAGAGAAAAGAAGTTTGATAAGACAGTGCAAAATAAAATAACTATGAAAACTGTGTTTTCTACATCAACAAATGCGATGGCAATTTGTTTTTGAGTAATTAAAACCAAAGTTATTCGAGTCAAGAATAATAAATAACTGGGATGTGCATTTCTGTCTATCTACTACTCTTTCCTTTCAAACCTTTTCAACTCTTATCATCAGCCGTCTATTTTTCTCTTTAGATAAAGAGAGAAAATAAACTTAACCATCCACCAATGCCTAAAACAAAACAAAGGTGTGGGTGTATAATGTGATGTAAGTAGGCGTGGGTATGCATTTAGAAAAAATTCACATCTACAGCTATTTCCATTCCCAATATGGCAACTTTCGAAACTCGTTGGACAGTGACTACCGAATGGGGCACCATTAGTCTTACGTTTATCAACAATAATATACAAACCAGGCCAGTAAACAATTGCTTGAGTACTAATAGTTTCAGGTGAAATGTTAAATCTTATATCGTTGAACGTAGCATTTGTGAATACTTCTGTGTAATGATTTCTTTTTCCCTCTTTTTTGTCGCTTGTATCAACAATTTTTTCTTATCTTAATTAGCATTCTTTGTGGCACTGACCTGCATATAAAGTTGAATCATCTCATTAATATTTCCTTTAACATCTTGAAATCATGACATATTGACAATTCTACCTAGTGTTATAAAATCTCTTCAAAAAATGATTTATTTTAATAAATTTTTCACTGTTAATAGATGTCTTCTAGCGACAAAAACTCGTATTTACCTTTCACAGAATTATAATAAGCAGATTAACTGATATATTATCGAGTTAGTTCACTTCAACTGTTTTTAAACTGACAGTGATACTTATTGCTCTTATTTAATGAAAGTAAGTTAAAAATTTTTTCTTTTCTTGGTTACAGCCAAGCTTTTTTATATATATTTTCCGAGAGAAATTTATTATTATTTTTTTTCTTTTAATGATGTTTCATACTTTATTCTCAGGAGCGACTAGGTTAATTGAAATTTCTATAACATTATCATATTCAGATGAACGTTTCTCTTCGTTTATTATAAATAATTAATCTTCTATTTATACAAAGCAAAATGTCTGTTTGTCTGTTTTTTATGCATTTCTACATCGTGACACCAAATTTAGTCAAACGTTTTAGGGTACAACCTTTCGTCGAGAGAAAGGTCAAGAACTACTTTTTATCCGAAAAAATCAACCCTTGGCCAGCAACAGGCCGAACTATGTATCTGAACAATCAGACTGCAGTTTTTGGTCGTATTAGACAACTACTAAGCAGTATGTTGTGAGAAAGCATAAGACATGCTTCTGGGGATTTCCGAGAGTGCAGAACTTGAAGCGTGCTTTTCGATCATTTTTCGTGTCAATTGTATACTCGTATTCGCTACGAGCTAAGACCGAAAGATTACTGATTCTCGACTTTTGCACAATCATATATTAATCAACCAAAGTAACGTCGGGTACCCACGATAGTATACTTTCAATTGAAACCTTAAGCTTTTATTTATCAAGTTTTTAATGATGAATGAAAAAGGTCTGCATATCTGTTGTCTTATTCTTCAGTTTGAAATTCCTTATTGAAAGAAATGAAAAATAAAAATTTCCCTTTCCTATTTATAAATGTTGGTTACCCGAGTAAACTGTATTTTAGCATGCGTATGAAAAACATGAGCATCTCAAGCAAGAATGCCATGCACTACGGAAAAGTCTTGAGACTTTCAGATGCTGAGCATACAAACGAAATGTATTCCTTTAGGTTGTATTTCTTTTTCTATGTATTGATATAAAGTAGAAAGACAAGATGGTAATACTGAACGATAAACTTGCATGTTTCCTCGTTTAGTTCCACTATGAGAAAATAGAAAAAGTTAAACCTTTTTGTTATGCTTTTTCAACAAAAACTTAGGACTAAATAATTAAGTAGCAGATCTTCAAAACGTTTTTATTATCATTACTAAATTGATAAATCAAAACCTAAAATTTATATTGATATTATATTCGTCATTGATAATACACGAGGAAAAATATAATCTAAACTGTATTTATAACGACCTTCCTCAACATCACATATTACTAATGGTTATGTCAGAAAAAAACATGCGCTAATCTCTTACACTTCAGGATATGTTAGGCGATATATTGAGGAAAATCATTACAATTTTCTCAATCTAATAACTAAATTTGTTAGCTTCTGAACTTACGTGACATTTGCATAAGGTACCACGTGGTCAATATGACTATAGTAATATTTTAAAAAAATGAGCGAATATTGCTGCGATTTAATTCCACAGGAACATTAATGTCATTTATGTGCTTGACAAAAATGTCTTCTCTATTATTCAAGATAATGATTATCCCACCACATGCATGTGCACCTGTTGTCCCTAATTGATGATTATTTGTAGTATCAAAGTTAATGGCTATATCAATATCCAATAATCTTCTTTAGAATAATAGTTCCGAATGGCTTGTTTTTAACGGCAAAGAAAAGAAAAAGAATGGTCCGCATGGATGTATGTATCTCTATATACATCTAGCAGTCGACAGTTCAATGATACATTATCTAGATATCGTGGTTTTGCATTTTAAAACATCTTCATGATATTAAATTTAAGTCAATCCAAAATATGTCATCGAGCATGTTTTCAAACTGGAATACTTCACTAATTATCTTTTGTCTGTAATTGGTTCGACAAAAGATTCTACCTTTATTTTAATTTGAACGTCGCAGGAGCATTAGTTTTCATATTTGAAGAAAAAAATACAAAATGTAAAGAAACGTTTTTTTCAATAGAAATAAAAAATAAACAACTTAATTTTTACTGCTTTTTTTTGCTAAATTTTGATTCAATTCGTTCAACAACAGATTATTATGCACAGCTTTCTAATTTAAATCTTCTTCATTGATGAACGCAACCTCACTCACGAATCAAAAATTGTGAATGCTGTTGATATTACACAAAAAAAGAAGTAACTACCAATTATTAGAATATTTGATTGTTACTTATTCTTCATCATGTTAAATCCTTTAAATACATTTTGATAATTCTATCCATTGTCCGAAATGTAATACTTCAATGTTAAAATATACTAACAACAAACTATTAGTATTGATTCTATTTGTAAATGAGATCTTCAATCATTAATTTTCATATTTTGTTGTATGCATGATCTTAATTACAACAGTAATATCTATGAAAATACAATAAGTACCATAAATAAATTGTTTCAATCTATCGAATATGCAATAAAACTTATCGATTTCGATTCTGACGTCATTTATTTGTTAATAGGAAATTTCGAATAAGTAACCTTCCATATTTAAAATAATATAGAGTATTTATATTTAGTAGAAACGATTTGTTCATTTGACAGCCTTCAAACAACATATGTATTGTGTAGAATTGAAAAAAATCTAATTCGAATATTATTACAATCAAATAATCGAATATTACTTGCTGCTCTTAATTTTTTCTTGGAGTTTAATTTTCAAAAAACGTTTAACACGATTGCTATCAAATAAAAGAAAAAAATCACGTGTTTCAAGACTACTTAGATCAGATGCTGATTGAGTTAATCAATGAACACTAAAGATTGCTTAATTTTTGGAGTATAATAGATCTAGTAAAAGCCGCACATGTGTCAGGTTTGAATAGAATCGTGAGAAACGGTGAAAATCGTCCCATGCGAGTTCAAGATGTGAAAATTCGTCGATACATTAATTCTTTTTTTAACTATAGGAACTCACTGTGTTTCTTTCATGTATTCTGAATTTATGATGTATCTAGCATGAGATACGTGCAGCACAGAATAAGACAATAAAGTGAAAAGATATCATAATATGCTTGAAAAAAAGAAGTGGAAAATATGCTGTATAGTAGGTTCAAACCATGCTTTGAGAACGTCTCGCAACGAGCATTTCGTTTCTTACTTACATGTGTTGTGCATGGTGTCGCAAATTATGACACATGCTGAAAATCTTATCTGAATATGAGAGTGTGACATTCATACTGATCATATTTGTGCAAGAAAAGATTTTTTAACGATGCACGATGTTATCGTTATTTTTCCTGTTAAAATGTGTTTTCTCCCATTGCTGATCTTTCACTCATGTTTTATGTATCAATGGTCCAATCACAGTGGTATTTAAATACTTTCTGTCATATTTTGGAGTTCACCACTCTGTGTTGGTTATCTCAGCATAAATTATAAGATTGAGTACGAAGAAACAGAATGACAACATCTAATACCAATAATGTTTAGCACATAATCGAAAATATTCATCTAAATTTCACGGAACTATTAATCAACTTCGTCGAACAATTGAATTAAATTCGTCAATTCTACCGAGATTACCAAACGATTTTATACTCTTCACACCCACTCAAGTTAGTAGAATAGATTCGATCATTGTAATATTCACCAACAAAAAAGAAGAAAAGTATTTTTAAATAACGGCAAACAAAAATATTCATCTGTTGTTTTGCTTCGAAGAATATTCAATAACAATCAATGATTTACGTAACATTAGTCAATAGATTAAATCAATAGAAGAAGGATTACTGTCGACATTTTATGGTTCAAAATATGTCGATTACAAAATGCTGGAATTTTCTTTGATCCCAAGTCGAAATCACTGTTTCCACCAAGTCGGTCATCTTATTGGACGCGCTGGTTCACACTTAAAACTGCTTGAACATGAATTAAATGTTCATCTCAATATCATCAATGACAGATCGAGTGAAGCTTGTCGGCGAATGATCGATGCACTTAAAACAAAGAATAAAGAGTCTCATAAAGATGGTCTTTGGATATTGAATCCTATGAAAAATAATAACAACGATGAAAATAATCTTTATAAGATTAAACGATCATTACAGAATGAATGGAAAAAGCAGTGTTATGCCAGGTCGATAATTCCGATCATCGAATAATTCAGAGACTGGTAGAAAAAACATGAAAGAATCTTCATCTCATGAAGAACAGCACTGGAAATCACTGGAACATGGAATATCTTCACATGGGATGATTAGAGAAAAGACACCAATTGTAGAAAATCCATCTTCAGAAACAAGGATACTATCAAAAGGAAACAGCTTTCCAAAGAATCATTGGAGACCTGAAGACCGTAGGAATAAAAAAAATATATCAAACGAAGCAAAAACAATCTACCTACTTGAGGAAGTTACTCCGCAACTATTTGTTTAGCCGACATCAATTACTAATGAGGTCGTAAGATTAAAAAAGACTCGTCTAAAACATTTAATCATTCATTCACTCTACCCGAACGATTCGATTAATTAATACTCGTTGCCCATATTATTGATATGTTTTTCTGCTTCATTTTTTCCATATATCCGTGCCATAGAAGCCTTTTGACACATGGAAGTCTCTCATGTATTACTAAATGATGATAATTTATTTATAACTTGTATAATTGAAATGAACTTATGGCCACTAAGATCATACTACAGACAACAACTTAATTTTGCTTAGAAAGAAAGATCATCATTTTCGAGTATCTAAAACTCTATTCACTATGCATTCATCCGATTATTTTTCTCATACTAATAATATCCGAATGCATCATTACATAAAAGCGTTGTTAAGAATGTGGGTATAGGCGTGAATAACCAAGATCCACAGACTGCACGCAGACACAAACACTTCACGACCGGGCCCATCACACACCCACACATCTACGCCCAACCGCATATCCGCAGTCAAAATCACTTCCACCCACGTACAGCAGACCGTCTAGCCAAACGTATCCGTGTACCGACGCCAATACAAAGTGACACATTGAAACTTATCAGGCATCTAAATCGAAAACGAAATCGAAGTTCACACACAATCACATTCACCCTCTGTAATTCATTAACATCATGCCGTGACATACATACTCGAATGTTTCTGAATATTGAATTTTTCCTATTAAGACTCGGTACTTTCGTGCGTAAGAGAGCATAATTTATTAGTGAACGACTCATAAGTGCAGTAGGAAAAACATGATTAAAAGAAAACTTGCATACAAATCATGATGAAACAGAACTATTCCGGAAGTAAGCACACCATACTATTTAATTATCTCGTCTCTTGTTTGAAATCTGCATTCATTTCCAACAATTTTTGTCATTCATCCCTGCCGATCAACTATCGACATGATCCCTCTTTTGGTTTCAGTTGGTGTTATTTTAATTGGATTCTGCACAGCTGCTCTACCAACTGGTCGATCCTATGCTATCACCGTACCAGATCTTCGTAAAACACTAGCGAAGCAAGTGGTGCAGTAAAAATATCAAACACCTCCTGAGTTTCCACTACGCTCTCTCTCAAACGTTTTCGTTAAAGTTCCTGGCTTATCGATTGTCGTATATCACCCTCGTCCAATGCTATATGAGCTTCATTTTATCGGAAGTTGTCGAATTCCTGGCTCTGGAGCTGCATTTCAAATCGCATTTTTGGACGTTGATCAAATACTTCACAATGATAAGCTTTTCAGAAATGATGGTTCTGCATGGACTACATTGCCCGAATATCGCTACAATGCAACATTCCAAAGCTTTCAATCTGTATGCTCTCAATCTGAAACGATTTATCTCGAGCCTGGAATTCATTTAATTGAGGTTGGTGTTCGTGCTCAAACATATTCGTCCTACTTGGACATATTGTCCGGTAGATTAACAGTTAAATTAAGTGAATATAGTTGGGATGAAATTCCTGCCGGTAGTTTGAAAATGATGACTACATGACGAAGATGAACTAACTCAAGTTAAAAATGATTGACTTATTGTGTGACATTAAAATGGCTTACTTTTTTCTAACATTGCTCTTTCGAGTTCCTCTAAAAGAAAAGAATATTCATATATAAATCATATGGAGATATCTGTGTATTTATACTAATAAATTAATTATACGTGCTTGAAGAACAACTATTAAGATAAGATAAATTGCAAGGATAAACGAATAGTAGCAATATTATAGCTAGATCTTGAGAATCTATAAAATAACTTTCAACAAATACAAGTTATCATTTCTTTTCCCGATTCAT
This sequence comes from Rotaria macrura, assembly GCA_900239685.1. NCBI lineage: Eukaryota > Metazoa > Rotifera > Eurotatoria > Philodinida > Philodinidae > Rotaria > Rotaria macrura. The sequence goes on along the minus strand of OENT01002142.1, from coordinate 14,220 downwards.
TTTGAAATGAAACCAACGACTGAATTGGAGATGAAACATGACTATTATTTATAGTGATTAAATTATGGACGTCGTCTCACCTAATCAAAGACGCATTGAATTAGCATTAGAAACACTTGTTGTCCGAGTAGACATATTAACAAGGGAAGACTATTTTGATTTTCCTTATGATCAGCCTCATGTTAAATTGTGTTTGGGACTCTGTCAGTGGCTGTAGATCACAGTAAGGCCGTCACTGTTTTAATAAAAGAGATACCCTATTGTTAGCTGTACAAAGCTTTCTCACATCACTATCGAACTGTTACACATAAAATCCAATCTCAGTCTTCAAATATATTTTGCACTTATTTTCAAAATAATAGTAAAAACGATCACTCCCGTATTGCCGAGACACAAATTTCAACTATGCTGCGTGTAAGGTTTTGCTAAACTTGGTTTTGAATTTTAAAAATATACAAATATGGCAATTGCGTCGTAAAACAAACGGCACTGGGATAATATGTCTTATCTCTTTTAATGAGTTAGTTTTTTATGTTTCTATATAACCAATCGACATAAAATAAAACAAATGAAAAATTCTAAGAGATGTAGACAATAACATTTGACGATTGATTGTTGTAAGGCATGTGACTTGCATTGGGGAAAGGGATCAATAAAAACTCTTATTCAAGTGTGATCACGATGGAGCTAAAATGAACGAAGAGTAAATAGATTCGTTAATCGATTAATGAATGTCAATCGAATTTAGACCGTCGATGACACTGAGCCAATGTTCAGAATTATTCCACCATGATAAATAAAAACTTGCATTGATGAGCTTAAAAATATCGCTTTTGTACGTTCTATTGTAGATGTAACTTTTATCGAGGAGTCGCGTTTTTCCTTTTACAGAGACGAGTTTTGCGATTTTAGAGATTCTATTTGAAGAGTAGTGTGCAGTAAACGTCAGAATTGAGCAGTGAAGCATATTTTGAACCTCATCAATGTAAATTTTTATTTATCTACTTTGAGATTCAATAGCCAATTGAAGAATATATTTACTCTTCGTTCATTTAAGCTCTATCATGACATCACTTGAGTAAGAGTTTTTATTGATCCTTTTTCACAATGCAAGTCACAGCCCTTAAAACAATCAATCGTCTAATTTTATTGTCTACATCTCTTCGAATTTTTCATTTATTTTATTTTATGTAGATTGGTTTTATTAAACATAAAAAGTTAAATAATCAAGAGAAATAGGACGAATCTATCGCTAACGAGAGAACGTGACGAAATGTCATGCGACAAAGTGATGCGTCAGCGAAAATGCATGCATTCATTGTCAACCAACCATTATTCCTTTGCTAATCATAAGAAGCCAGCGGAAAATTGATTCCAAGTGAATACTTGTTAAAGTATTCGTAAAACATGAGCGATACGGAACTAAATACGTCATCATATTTAATGATTGAATTTTTCGCTTTATATTTTCATTCATTAAGCAGGATCGACTATCAACATGATCTCTTTTCTATTTACCATTGGTTTCATTTTCATTCAATCTTCTTCACCATCTCTCCTAACGGGTCGATCCTATGCTATCACCGTANCAGATCTTGCTAACACAACAGTGAAACACATTGTTTTTCAAAAATATCAAACACCTCACGAGTTTCCACTACGCTCTCTCTCAAATGTCTTCTCCAACATACCCGGCTTATCGATGCTCGTGTATCATTCTCAACCGGTGCTATACGAAGTTCACTTTATTGGAACATGCCGAATTCCCGGTACAGCAGTTGATTTTCAACTCGCGTTTTTGTTCGACAATCAGATATTTGCAAATGATAAGCTTCTCAAAAATGATGGCACAGCATGGACTACATTGCCCGAATATCGTTTCAATGCAACCTTTCGAACCTATCAATTCGTTTGCTCTCAATCCGAAACGATTTATCTCGAGCCTGGAATTCATTTGATCGAGGTTGGCGCTCGTGCTCAAACATATTCGTCCTACTTGGACATACTATCTGGTAGACTAACAGCTAAACTAAGTGAATACAGTTGGCACGAAATTCCCTCTGGTAGCTTGAAAATGATGACTACATGACGAAGATGAACTAACTCAAGTTAAAAAATCACTGGCTTATTTTGTGAAATACAAATGCTCCTTTTTCTCTTCTTTCTATTGAGTTCGATTTAAGGCAAATAAAATTTATGTATCAGTAAAAGTGACTTATCATTCTGTTCGAACTAATAAACTATTTATATTTGATTAAAACGAAAAACGATATACATGACGTATATGTAAACATCGAGTAGCTTTCACGGATATTTCGGTCATAGCTTGAGGATTTTCTAATCAGGATTAAATAGAATAAAAATGGATGACTTTCGTGTAATAGCAAAAATGAAGGGCTCTGTGATCAGATTTCGCTCTTGTTTATCCTGAATCTACAGTTTGCTTTATCTTCCAGAGAATCTTTGAATATCCGTAGGTGTGCATCATTGTGGGTGTGCATTTGAATGGCAACGTGAGTGGTTTTTTGCACGAGTTTGTTCGATTAATAAGTGATGCTCTCACCGGGAACAGTCAAAAATGTCCCCAGTTTTTCGTCCCCACGAAAATATATCCCTGAAATATTGTCCCTCAAAAAAATGTTCCCGGCAACAATGTCCGACGAAAAAACGACCCTTGATGTAATTTTTTCGTTGATTATTTATTTTTTATTGTTCACTTGAATGTTATTAACACAGATGACACCTTAGGAAAAAAAATATATCGATGCATATATTCGTAATTTGTTGTAGAGGATTGAACTAGTCCAAAAAGAATTCAATGGGAACGAGAGAACATTTCACATAACTAACAGTTGTTGTGCTAAACTTTCTTTTTTTGTTTCAAGTGGAAAATAATTTGGGAGTTTATTCTTTTAATTTGTTTTGTACAGGATAATGTCCTGTACTTAATTCTATGGTTAACTATAACCCCTATTTTAGAAAAAAAATCTAGAAAACAAGGGATATTTTTGAAAGGACATTTTTTAGGGACATTTTTGACCGTATTGCTCTCATCCACACCCTATTCCGTACATCATGAAATTCTCATGACAGAAAAATTCAATTTTCACTAATAGAGCAATATGACTAGATACTCGATTTTGAGATCTGGATCCGTATTATTGTGTTACGAAATGTTCCACAAAGTCAATGAGTGAAGTTTTAAGCATGAAGTACTCGACCTAAATGGAACATGTACTCTGTATCGAACACTCCTTTGACCAGAATTCGGATTTCTTTGTACACCTATAAAAATCAGTAGAACTATTTCGTTATTATGATAATCCGATAGGATCTCATTATCAAAACGCATCCATCGATTGTATTATGTAAGTCTTTTGATTAGGTTTCCAGAAAATACCATCAAATTTGTGTTTTTTTATCTCTGGAATTCATATTCCAGTACTTCTATCATCAATTTTAGTCGTAACTGGCACGTTCTAGATTCAATACGGAAGTTCTATAACATGTTTGGCACCTTCACTATTACGAGCTATAAGAAAAGCATAGCAGTGGATTTTTGTAGGTGAATACCATTTATATTTCCACCTGTATAATAAATATGCTTTTATTAACTTCAGGCTTTTCTCGCATACTTATCTGTATCTTAAAACTACTGCTCATGAAATCAATTAATGAACTACAACTACACTTCAAATCTCCATTCTTTCAGGAGTTGAAGCAACCGTNATTAAATCCAAAATAGTGGGCGAATACCTATACCTTATTTTAGTTGAGTCGATTATATCGAAAGATCCAATTTTCATTGGAGTGTTCCCCCTAGAGTCATATCTCCATTTTAATTAATGCCTAAATATCAAAATGTATCTTTCAATTTTTTCGGAGACTTGAATGCGAAGCGTAATAAATCTTCGTGTAAAAAGATAACAAAAATAGGTGAAGTGCTCCTAAATAATTGGTTAGAAACAACAGAAAATGAACTGACTTTTCCGTCGAAGTTGATATCTAAAACATCAAACGCAGTAATGGATTTCGGTATAACACATGATCCGTGACGTTCAATGTCAGAATTTTTGACAGAAAGTTTACGTCTAATGATTATCCAGTTTTATTTCACTCACCAATCTCATTTGATGAATCCTCTTAATTTAGACTAACAAATTGGAAAATTTTCTCATTCTTCATTTCAATAATAAGCGAATATTAAGTTACAGTAATCCATAATATTGACCAATAAACAAACATTCTTTTATTTATTCTCAACATTTCTTTCATCATAACGGGATAGATACAGCATGTTTAAAAGTTTCAGAATGTAGACCATCATAGTTTCCAGAACTCAGCATACTCGGAGAGCCAATAAAAAGAACACGTAGAAATAGTAGAAAAAAAGNGTGAACGACAAGAAAGGATAAAATAGATAAATGAAAAACACATTATAAAGAAATTCATTGTATCTCTATTTCATAACTTTACCTCATCACTCCATTAACTAATAGACGGTATAAAGAAAATAACGGACTCAAGGAACGTCGTTGGTAAATATTTCAAGCTAATAAAAATAATGTCCAAGATTGGGGTTGATGAAATCACTATCAAGGAAGTAAAAATGCATGAACAATATTCAAAGCAAAAACATCCACCGTTAGTAGAAGAATATTATTCACCGATTGTGCGCAGAAAGAAGTTTCATTTAGATCAATTAAACATGCAAAAGGAATTTGCCCATTTAAAAAAGGGTCATATCTAACAAAAGATAAACTTAGACTTTAGATATATTATTAATACCTACTATCGGAAATTAGTATGAAAGAATGATAAATCGTAGGATTATAAAATGGTGTGCTGAGAGAAATATTTATGTAGATGAGCGATCTGTTTTCTCCCCTCGTGGGGGACCACAGACAAGAATAATATTCTTGCCAAAGGATCTTAGGCTTATAGTTAAGGCGTGTAACAAATCAGCATTATTAATCGTTGTATACTGTTTGTTGACGTTTGATAAAATGTGATACGCAGCTCTAATTTCAGCACTATAGAAACTTGAATTTCTCCTTTCTCTTCTAAAACGAATGACACAATGGCTTAAAAATAGAAAAACGTTTATCAATTATAACAATGAAAACTCACGAAATATCGAAATGTTGGTGGGCGGATCACAAAGCTCATTCTTAGCTGCTACACTGTTCATGCTTCATATTCACTTCTCATCTATAATTTTCACGCCAGTTACTGCCCAACTCTTTGTAGATGAGTTACTAATTTTACTATCAGACTCACTTGAGAAACAATTTTCAACAAGTACACCCGAAATAAAAATCCTAGTAAGACATGTGATGAAGCAACGTGAAATATTCTCTACAAACGCTATACTACCAGTGAATATCACAAAAACGCAGATCAAGTTAGGTCACAGCGTAATTGCAGCAAATCGGCCAATTATAGAATATAAAAATCAAATCAATAAATACGTTTCCAAAGTCAAATACTTAGGAGTAACAATATCAACTAAACTAGAAAGGGCAACACAATGTCAGTAGCAAATAGAATAAAATAAGAAAAATATATGATGCAATGAGAATTCTATATAATAGTTTATCCTGCAAAGAGTAAAAGACGAGACGAAGAATTTTCATTGCATTCTCTCTCGTTGTATTTTTGTTGTTATTTCCAACCTGGCCTCAATTTTGAGAAAAACAATAACAAAACATAAACTCTAGTTTTTTGTTTTGGTAGAAAAATTGTATATAAATAAATAGGATGGAGTGACTTATCCACTTCGATAATGAACGGAGAAAAAGCGTTGCTTGGTTCTTGAGTTGAAAATCAGATTTATTTCTCGATCCATCTAGACAGTGCACAAGAAGCAGTACAATACCAAGGAAGTTGATTTGCCTTCCTCTAAAAGACTTCAAAAGGCAAAACATGGTATAAGAGCAGGGGATTTAGAAAAAAAGAATTTTTTTCCCAATATATTAGGAAAACGAGTTTTACACAGTAGATCCGATGGATTGTAATTCTAATCCATTCACCAACAGCAACTCGAATTTTTTAAACATTCAAACTTCAATATAAACTAATTGATTTATAAAATCTTCTTCTTTTTTCCTTCAAAAGAGAATATCAAAGATTTAGGTAGCGAAAGAAACCAATACACAAAAATAGATCACAATTACTTGTTTCTTGTATATGGTATTTGATATCAATTTATTTTATATACATGTAACTCAAAGGGTATTGTTACTTGAAAGTGCAATTCTTTTTTTAAAATCTTTCTACGTATAATACACAACTTTATAGATCACACACAACTTTAGAAAGTGAGAAGTAAGATAATAAACAGGACATCTTTATTGTTAAATGTTTTTACTTGTAATGCTTTTCTGTAATCATCTATTCTGTTTCTCATATCTAGATATATGCAACATGGTTCCCGTCCCAGTCCCGTCGAAACTGGGACCGGGATTGGAATCAGGACCAAAACGGTTTTTGCTGGGACCAGGACTGGAACCGAGACTAAAATGTTTTTTTGGTCGGGACCCGGACCAACAGTGTTTGGTCCCGCTCATGTCTGCTCATATCGCCTATTATTGTTTTATGTCTCTCTTTCTTTTCCTCTTCTATATTAATTGTGAGCCTTATTATGGTATTACATAAATGAATATTAAAAGAACTAATAAACTGCGTCTATGAGCACGAAAGAAATTTATTCGCATAAAAAATAGGGAGCAACGAAGCATAAGCACTGTTCCTTTGCTTTTCTACGGAAATGCAGCTGATCGATTTTCCATGAAGTGTGATAAACACCCAGATAGAAAGCACTCATAACAGAATACATCAGTTTTATGAAATCGTGTCGTTAATGTCGAAAGTAAACACGTCGCTGGTACTAATTTGAATAACCTAGAAGTTGCAACCAGTTGGATATTCACAAAATTCATAAAGAGTACCGAGAACCTACGTAAAGTGCACAGTGGTTTCTTTTCTTTATCTAAAGCAAAGTTCTTCGATCGGTGAGGAAATTGTTTCAGATGCAGTTAGTGCCTCTAACTCTACTATTTTCAAATATGGAACTTGATTCAGCATAACCTGTAAAGACGCATAGATTTTAAATACAGATAGGATGTGTAGATGAGATGTTGATGTTACTGAATGATCTTCCAGATAAAAGACCCCCCCCCCCCCCACAGCTCCTAACTAACCAAGTAGACAGCGTCTTGCCATACCTGATTTCCTTACCGTGGTCCCTCAATGGTCACATCTTTCGCTTTAATATCATTTCACCTCACTCCTAAACATGATAATTCTGTTGCTTCCTCTGACTCCTCATATACAACCACGTCAAGCTCACGGAACGCTTTCCTCACTCCATCTACTACACGCAACTTAGTCCAAGATCAACCATACCATTACTCCATATCGTATACAATACCACACCATGGCCTTTGATTTGGTACAGCTAGACAGCTGCTGAAAATTATATATATTTTCAAAACTTTTCGTACAAATTTTAATTTACTAAATAAATCTGTTTTTGCAAAAAATAAAAACCACAACTGTAAAATTCCGATTTTTGATTCGTATTCCGCAATCTCAATGTCGTCACGGATGTGTACCGGAGAAAAAGTTCTCTCGGTTCCAACAGACTGAAATATTGATCAGCGGAAGAGGGACCAGATGCGACGCTTAACGTTAGTATATAGATTTCTGCGATTTAATGGAAGAAATGCAGCGAATGAAGAGAATAAAATGAGAACATAGTAAACTAGGAGAAAAACTGGGAAACCGTCAAAATCATGGCAAAGGTTTGATGTGTATAATAGGTGAAAACCTTTCGTTTTAGTTCACATTTTTCTACGAGTGAAAAACAAAACCTGCAGTCGTTCACAATGGAACTTACTCTGTTAATCATCATAATTGCGAGTAAGCAGATGGAAGAGTAATTCTCTGAAGTTCTCGTATTGCTCATATTATTTTGTGATAGTGTCTGTCAAAGTTCGTTGTCAAGATGTCAGTATCTGTCGTATATGGGGTGATCCACATTTGACACCATTCAGAATGCGACCTAGTGATTCGGTTCCAAGTGGATACTGGTGTAAATTAGAAGGGAAACTGACTGCACTCATCAATGATTTTATCGAAGTATATGTTACTGTAACCCAAACACCATTCTGGAATGAAGACGTATGTTTTTCTTTAACAAGAGAGAATTTGTTTTCAGCCTAATTTCAGAATTGTAGTATGAGATTCGATTCAAAGATGGTTACAACACACTGTGTCGCATAACACCAGTTGAAAATTCGTGCAACAATCCACGTATGCTGATGCTAATTTTTTTCAAACAACAACATCATGTTTTTTACAGTAATCCATGTGGTTCGGTCTCCAAGAGGCGACGGATTAGATGCAGTCTATAATCATAGCAGCAAACTTCATGTGACCGTATCTTCTTACGTAAGAACTAATAGTTTACGTCTGAATAAGTTTATATCATTGTACGACTATTAAGTCGGTCAGTTTTGAATTGCTACGAACTTTGAGATTCATCAAATGGTAATTATGCATGATTGGATCGCAAATTTTAATGCAGTGGAATAGCGATTGAAGTGCAGGAGATCGGTAAATTAATGAAGCATCATAAAAAACCTACAACTGCAATCCTATGGGGATGAAAATGTGAAAAACGATGCAACCATTGTTGCTAATTTCTTAAAACTGATCGTTTCTATGTATAGCCAGAGGAGATGGCTGTGGGATATGTCGTCTTCGTGGTTAACTTTAGAGAGTAATACTTCAATAAGAAACTACTTCATCTGCACTTCAATTAGATTTTAATTACACATTACATCTGAATATTCCCTGGAAACCGTCTGAGACGACCTGTGATAGGTCATTGATAATTTAACAAAGAAATATTCAATACAGATTTCTTAGTCAATTTCTTTGGCAAGGTCTGTGTGGAGTGGGGGGGGGGGGGGGG
>OENT01002141.1:0-27291 GCA_900239685.1 Rotaria macrura | reverse complement strand
AGCACCTGTCGGTAACGGTCTGTGATGGGTAAATCGCGTGTCGGTAACGGTCTGTGGGGGGGGGGAGGGGGGGAGGGTCCAAATTTCTACCCTAAACACTTCAACGCTCCTTTCAGGTCGTGTTTCACAAAAGTCAATCAGTATAGATAGAATCTGTCGTGTTTAAAATGTTGTATAACCAAATGTAACAAAACTATAAAACGTCAATGCTGTGCTGAAGTAAAAATCGATTCGAATCTGTCAAGACATCTCATGTCAAATTTTTATTTCGTCTCTTTTCGATTGACAATTCTTGTAATGAATTATGTTTGCAATTCATAAGAATTTTTTATCTATGAACAAAAACCATTCTTACAATTAAAATCAATGAGAACATAGAAATTAAATCTGTAAGGTTATAAAAGTAACAACAGCGTAGAATAATGCAAAATGTATATAAATTGAATGAATTCTTGAAGAGTTATTGACGGGTGTCTGCATTAGACGACCATGTAGATACTTAAGATAGTTTAAGCTATTATGTACTTCATAATTTAAAATGAAGAAATATTTTTTGAACTCATTCGTATCGATGCCGGAGTAAATGTCTTATAATGATGAAAGAAATAAACTGATTACACTGTTTTTTTGAAGAAAATAAAAAAGTAAAGTAATGGTAACATGAAATTATTTATCAGGTAATTGTGCCAACATAAATATATGTTTCATTGAAGTTACTATAAAAAAATAGAGCGTATAAAGATTTTGTTTTCTTCATTAAATTCTATCAACATATCATTCAACTTTTTATCCTCTTGCTATTATTCGAGTCCAACTATGAATGGAAGAATATCGACAAGAGAAAAGAAATTTCGCAAACTTTGAGAATCAATGTTATTGTTTAAATCGACCGCGATTGAAATTTTTTCAAAATGAAATCTCAATTCTCTTGCACTCAACAAGAGATGCAATAGAAATTTGTTTAAATAGACAAGCGATTAGAAAAATGTTGAATGATCGTCACTTTCGTTTTTCAGCATAGTATAACTCGAATGTAAAAATCTTGACATACTTAATCTATTCAGGAGTGTCTTTGAATATTGCCCATCAATTGAAGATGCTAATTATGTATTCCAAGGTTTGTAGCTCTCTTGACTCTTTTAGTTTTACTACAAGAGATGAAGCATTGATAAGATACAGTCAGTCTAACAGATCTGACATGAAATCATTGTTTATGACGCAAGAAAGACTTAGAACATATGTTAACTTATCTCGTTACAAAACAACTCGATGCCAATAGATACACATTGTAATCATTTGTATTCAGTTTTGAACTGTCAATCATCTATACATATTGACATATGATCAACATTCATTAGAAGAAGAAGGAAAATAATGTTTAGTTTAGAATTAGAATTACTACTGATTTGAATCATATTCAAAAAATATCAAATATCGAAAGAAAAAACTATGAATTTCGATATTTTTATGCTCTTCTTTCGTGTAGAAGTGAAAGTAACATGAATTGAAATTCAAAAGTTCACCTAAATATAAATATCGTACGTGATTGTTTGTTAATCTCGTATTCATAAATAATTCATATAAGAATCATAGAAAACACCCGAAAATTACCGTTCACAGTCACATGTCCCGTTGAGATCACTTCCGATTTATTTGTCTATACAAAAATGTTTTTACAACCACCATTATTTATATTTTTAGCATGCATTTTTTTATCTATGTGAATACTTCATTAGGATGGATTATTTATGATTGTATTCATGATCTAAACCAAGGTAATCTAGAAACTATAAGCGAAATAATTGTTTTTTACATTATTGACTTGTCGTCTTTGAGAATCATTAAGGAAGAATATGATTTATTTAATACTATGAAAATTCCAGATTTGTCTCTAACATTATTCATAAGAAAATTTCTCAATTTATCCATAATACTTGTACCATAAATAGGTAATACTATTAAAAAAAAACATAGCTTCGTATCATGATAATAATTATTACACATGCTCAAAATATATATGTATAGTAAAAACTCATTAACATTGGATGATCTTTGTATTAGAAATCCTGTTTTAATTGATGCTTGAATTAAATTGTTTTTTACTCACTTAAATAGATCTAATAGACAAAGCCAGTCTAATGAGTATATATAGAGATATAGATAGAAATCTTATAATGTTGTATTCTACTATTTATATTCTCAATCTCATTTATCAGGACTTCTTTTTCAATAGGCAAACAAGACAAGTTGTTATTACCTTCATTTTTTCAGGAAATAGATCCTATTGCTCTACGTAATAGATTTTGATATCACAAAAAGGTCAATATATATTTTTATTTTTAAAATCAATTAAGAAGATGTTCATACTATACTTCTACATGAAAAAAATTTCAACTATTTGAAATTCGAGCAAGATAATTCATTGACATATTATGTATTGATTCATCGTTAAATTGTTTTGTATTAATCTATGATCAATTGTTTTCAACAAGTATAATATCTTTCTTAGTACTGTGACCTTGCTCTAATTATATCGAAAACAATTTTGAGAACATTTTCTTTTCTTTTTGCAAATGTGTTGACGTGTCAGGATCTGTCAAAACCTTTCAGCACAAATTTATTTGACGATGTATTTTTAATCAATTGAATAGTGAGGAAAATATTATTTCAATGAACAACAACAACATCATCATCATCATCATCATTGTATCAGTTACTCATTTCTTTTTTCAATGTTTAAAAAATAACAAACAATTCCATACGTCTTAGTTTTGATAATAAGTTTCAAATAAAACTATTCATATGACACTAATAAACATAAAATAATCTTCTGTGAACTTTGCATTTTCTATTGATGATCTTATTGAGTGTTTCATACAAGAAAATCATTGAATCTAGATCAATATTTCGATAAAGTTCAATACTCTTGAGAAATCAATTTGTTTAAAAATTCGAATCTCATCACTTAACAATCTTATCGAATGAAAGATATTTTGCAAGTCAAAAACTCAATACAAAGCATCATAGAGATCTGTAAAAATTAATAACATCAATAAGATTGCAAAGTCAGTTGATAATACACACACAATATTGAACGTCATGAATAATCAAGTATTTTTCATGTTGTTATCCTTTCATTGTAGCATTTAAACATGATTCAAATCATAATTAGATAAATAAGAATTTCTGAAATAGCTAAAGCAAAAACGTAACCTTACAAAAGCAAGTCGATTGATATATCCGTTATGTCAAGAATCATTTATCAATTTATTTCAGTTGATTGTTGTAAGTGCACTCATACGTTTAATAGTCATCACTGAACTCTTTTAAATCTACATATGCACCGTAGAAATATTCATACGTCTGGCAAAATCAACTAAACAATGAACATATGTTATGATATTCATGTGTGTGTACTGAAAAAAAAAATATCTAGATCAACCACTTGTCTATTCAATTTAGTCATAAAAATTATGTTCCACTTGAATAATCATTTTGTACGTGAAGGATAATCTCAAATGAGTTGATTTATCATGATTACAATAGATTGCTTTGGTTTGTTCTCTTGCTTTTTTTTTTCTAATTTAGCCTACTCATTTTAATCTCAATTATCATTAGTACTGATCAATCTACTAACGCCTGTCAATCTATGAATGAATTTCTTTGAAAGAACTATGTGGTTTATTAAGTTAAAAAGCCTTTTCTTTTATCTTTATTTCAGTAATTTGCAGCAGTTCGAACGTTCGTATGAGTCTAGTGAATTGAGGAATCGCTAGATTGTATTCTAAACTTATATGTGTGATTTTCTATTACATTGTCTCTTTGATGAATTCTAATTTACAAAAAGAATTCATGTACTCTGCGTCATATTTTAATATTTCTAAGTAATTTATACGGTAAAATATAAAATTTTATGCGCATAATTTTGTTCTGATAAGTTTTGACGTCATGCCCATTAATTCAATTGCACCGGATGTATATGAAATAGATGAGAAGAAGATTTCTTTTTTCATAATGAATTTCAGATATATCTTGTCATTAAAAGTAATTAATTAAAATGATACACAAATTGAAGAAAACATTGTCATGATTACTATCCAATCATTCTTATTGCATCTGCCTATGACATATGTTAATTGTTGTTCATGATATTATGTGAATGTTTAATTTAATTTTCTTTGATAAAGTATTTTTCCCATATTTCACAAGCTATCACGTGTTATATAGTCTATGAAGATCTCAACGAATAATTTATTTTTCTAAATCATAATTAATAATCTCGATCATTTCAAAAGTCAATATGAATAATGCGTGGATGAATCTCATTTATTAATATGTATTTGAAAAAAAAAATATAAAATAGCATACGATAGACATTAACAACAATCACCGGAAATTTTAAGTTGCCATCTTATTTTCTTTTTCACCTCGAAATTTCAATTAAAAGTCTAATTGACATTGTTTCGAACAATGTTTTATTCAATTTCCGTGAACAAGATGATTGTGAATAATGACATGACGAACCATGTCATGATGTAGTCATCATTTTTGTCGTTCAATAAAACAATCCATTTAACATGTATCATGTTCACTATTAAAAGATTTCATTTGAAATGGATTTCTATTGAATTTCTTTTGTCGTATGAATACTCGTTTTAATGCACGACGAAAATTAGCTCCGAATAGAATATATATAACTATGTTGATCGCATAACTTAAATACGACATGTAATGTAATAAGACGTCTCTATATAATGTAAACACACTGAAATTTTCATTTTCTTCTAAATCACCTTTTGTTTGTTCGTAAAATATAGTTAAACGTAAATAACACGATGGAAAATTTAACGAAAGACATGTAAACGAAATAGCTAAAAGCATTTTTGTTAAACGTAATTCTGTTAAAATATGTCGTCGAGTTGATTCATTATAATTTTGTTTTCGGCGCTTTATTGATGATGGTTGATCAATGAAAATTTTGTTGTTATGATGTGTTCTTATAACTTTTGAATTGCCATGTGTCCAGTTCGATGTACGCCGACATTGATAACTTGAACCATTTTCAAATACATATTGTCGAAATTGATTCGAACAAAATAATTTTCGTATTATCATAATATTTGCTATAGATACAAGAATAAATGGTAAAAACATTGTCATGATTGTATCTATAGTATTGACATGTTTTAAATAATGAACATGATTTTCTTTTTCCCGACATTGTCCATATTTATCAATTTCTGATGCAAAAAATGATGGATAAATATAGACTAATAATGCCGGTATGACAATCATCCAAATAATTGTATGAGAAAATTTCGGTGTACATTTCGACATATGTTTCAAAGGAAAACTAACAGCCAAAAATCGTTCGGCTGTAAATGCAAGCACCATCCATATATGTAAGAATGATGCTATAAATGATATATATGTTTGAATCTTACATATGACATTTGCACCATAATACAATGATCGAACAAAACAAGTCGTTATCCAGCCAGGTAGAAGATCCAAAGAAAAGAAAACATCCGATACAGCTAATACAAATAGAAATGACGACGAACGAATATGTCTGGAAGAAAAGCAAAAGAGAGCAAACATTTATCAATTGAACTTAAATATTTGCAATTCATTGGTTTGAAACGAAAAAAAAAATAATAATATCTACCTTAATGATTTCGTACTAAATACGACTGCACATATCATATTTCCACATATACCAAGTAAAGCTAAACAAGGCACATACAATAATTGTAGATATTGTATAAATGGACTATGTGTGTAGGCTGATGTTTGATTTTTATGAAAAATGTTTGATTCATTCATAGTTCAGTTAACATGAATAAGATGTTTTCAATGATGAAATTGAACTGAAATGGAAAAGAATGTCGTCTGAGAGAAGATACTACGTTATTCATTCTTTCTCTATTTTTTCTTTTTGTTAACGTTGTTGCATTACCCCTGAAGCACTTCTTATTCTTACATTTTTCTTCTTCTACTTCCTTCTCTTTCTAGATTGAGAACAATCTATATAGAGCCATAGAAAGAAAACAAAATTAACTAGAAAATTACGATCAAAACAAGAAAGAAGAAAGAATAAGCATACAGTAATTTTGACAAATGATCTATTGTTGAAGTGTCAGAATCTAGAAAAAGAAAATCATATCCAGTCTATAAAAAATCGTCTTTTTAGAAAAACATAATTAAATAAAAAGGATTCATATCATTAGCATATGCTCAGTATGTTCATTCATCCCTCAAATAGGTTTGATCTAAAATTTTTCTTTTGATATTTATTATCGATTCTACTGTTGAACACAAACCTAGCTCGAGGTTCATGTTGTATTCACTAATTTATCATATAACTACTAGACGAAAGTAATAGTATATAGTATCTTCGAATGGTATTTTTTTATCTGCACAATATGTATATATAGTTCAGTAAACTTCAATATTTAATAAAATATTTAAAGATTCTAGGCATGAATATATATAGTAAAAACTAAGACAAACAGAATATGATTAAGATACACTTAGGCAAAATATGTTGAGACTATGCTCATAAGTAATGTCAATAGTTCATCTTTTTTATGTTTGACATGATATAAAATGACGTATAACTGTCGAACAGAATACAATAATCTTATAATTATACGAAATAGAAAATAAATATTGAAGAACGTTGATAGCAAACTAGACTACTTATTCTATTTCACATCTTTTGAATTGAGATATATATTGAACTGTATTGGATTTGCATGTAAGATTCTTGACATTTGTTTTTTTTATGATATTATTCATAATGTTAGCAAAGGGATCTTGAGACGAATCTTGTCTTCAAGAAAACTATTTCAGCATTTATTTGCATTCATTTTCCAAATAGTTTTAATTATTGGATTTGTGATTAGTAATGATGATGAATGTCTTGTTCTGGGGACAATATCATCTGACTTTGATTTGATTGATATAATCCATAATAAACCCGACTGTACGTCATAGAAAAATTCAAATTTAAATATCAATTCTGATTTCTAAAAAAAAAAGAACATTTTCTCGTCTAGATATTAATTCGATGAATATTATTTGTTTTAATCGTACAGATTTCTAGTCTATTTTAAATTAGTCTTTCTAAAAGTAACGATGCTGACAATGTAAATTTTCATTTGTGGTTTCGTTTGATAATATTTTAATCATGATCGAATAAAGGTTATGGAGTAACATGCACAACGTTTCTTTTTTTTTTGTTTTCGACATACACATTCAAACAATAACTCTTCAAAGTATATCATATCAAAGAAACCAGAGAAATCTATCAAAGGAACTAAATAATGCCGTGAGCAATACGTTTACCTGGTTTGTATATTTTCCTTTAATTTTAGCTTTCATGTCTTTTACGAAAAAATGTCGATTTTCTAATGAGTTAATGAATCACACTATTTACGAATTGTTATAAATATATATGTTGTAATTGTCAGAAGTTTATTTCTTAATGGAAATAACATTATCATGATCATGTTGACATGTCAACGACAATAGCCAAATGTCTATAAGTTAGCAACTTCAAATATTTTCATAGATTATCTCAAATGAAAATTGTGATGATCTAAAAATCTTGATTTGTTTTTTTTCCTCTTCTTCTTCCGATGATGCATAAAATACAAGAGAAATACTGGATAGACGACGTCAAAAGCTTTTGAAACTAGAGACATGTAGGCTATATTGTAGAAGAAAACAAATACTATCATAAGATTTGAAAATTCTCTTGACATCATATTCTGTTTCTTTTCGAAGATACTAATATATCCAGATGAGGAAAAAAGTATCTTTTACGTTGTTCGCATCATATGTCTTTTAACAGAGAGCCCATGACTTATTCATTGAATAACATTAATAAAATACATGATTTCTATGATAAATGCAAGATATCTTCTCAAAAAAAAAACACCAATATCCTTGTTCTATATGAGTCATCGTTAGCTAAATTAAAAATGTGTTATGTTTCTGAAAAAGAAAGAAAAGTTTGTTACTAACCATAATCATCTTGTTCAAAATAATCTTCTAATATGAAACGATAATATCTTGCATTCATCCATTCAGAGAGAAATCTCTTAATAATCTTGAATGACAAAAGATTATTTTTCTAATCAAATAAATTTTAGTCGATGTTTTTCTCAATTCTATTTTAGAAGCATTGTAGAAAGATTGTGTGAGTTGATTTAAAATATGTTTCTTATAAATCTAAGCTCAAACGGGCTAAATAAAGATGTCAGAAAACTTTTTCAGTAAAATTCAATTAGATCTCATTGACAACATTCGGATTTTCTTGTCTAATTACAATTCCTTGTTCATATAAAAGAATATTACAAGTCGATAAGAAACAAGTTTTCTTATTCTCGAATATACGTATAACAAGTAGTAAGTGGAGTCAAGGCATAGTTAATCTCTCCTTGCTCCACCCATAATAACAAGTACTACGAGATAAAATTCTATTCATAAGTATATTATTTACTTAGTACTATTCGAGATTAACTTCCATCAAAATAATAGGTAGTGATAATTGTATGTCAATAATCGTTTATGTACTGTTTTTGCCATTTTCTTTCTCGAAAAATCGATAAGTTACAGCATGACAACATTCGTTTTTCCTAAGCTATATGTGTGTATTCTATAGTCAATAGACTTCTACAGTAAAATGTGTATGAATTTAAAAAAAAAATGATTACATTAAAAAGACATCTGCTAAGTACGTATGAAGAAACAAAACAACAAGATGAAAAATTATTTTTAACGACACAGTTTAATAAATCAACAATTTCAAATTGTCAGCATAATTATTTGAAAATCATGTGAATAATTTTTGAATATTAATTATTTATGAGCCATATGAAATTACCTCAGGGTGTAGTCAAACTCGTTGTTGTATAAAACATTTGTTTTTTTATGTTGACTCTAGTCCGATCTAGGGCAGCTCTGAACTTCATCATACCACAAGAATGATGGAATTTAAGATTAATATTAACTTTTATGAAAATGAAAAGGTTTAAAAGATCGAATCTATCGTGATGAGATTTACATAGACTTTTAACTAAACCCTAACCCCTCCCTCTCCTCTCCTCAAAATACAAGGCCACCCATATTAGAAGACCATAATTACATATTAACTATTACTTTTTAAAATGTATTAATAATTAGTTGAATTCTGCAGTGTTTTTCAAAAAATCATTTCATTTACCACCATCAAAAAGGGTAATTTTTTCATGAAAAATAACAAACAAAATAAAAAAAATAAAACTGTATGGAAGGGGGGGGGGTGAGATTTACTTGGACTAAATTCCAAAATGCTATTCTGAAAATCTATCGTATCTATCAAAAGTCATATGAACTGCACTAGGAAAACATATGAACCATGGAAAACTTTCAATCGGTATAGTAGTTATTTTCTACACACGTCTGAATAATTATGGATGCATTCTATTCCTTTTGTGAAACACAACCTGAAAGGAGTGTTGAGGTGTTTAGGGGTAGAGTATTTTGCACTCCACAGGCTGTTACAGAAAAATGAACTAATTAATTATTTAGCTAACGGAAAATGTTACAAACATTTCACCAATAAATCATTAATTGGTCTTTACTGACATTCACCGGAGACCATCACACACTTTTTCAGACGTTTACAACTTGCTATCACAGATGATTTATAAGCAGGATCAAATAAAAATAAAGATGAAATTTTCTCTAGCTGAAATGCTATGCTGCATACTATTTAATGTTCACGAAACATCCACAAAATCCATGCAGAAATGACCAGTTTTAACAAGTTTAGAAAAAATGCGTCTATCGTATTGCATGTTTTAATCCATCAGTGATTGCGCTAACAGCTTTTTCTATGAATACTATTCGAAGGTGTTTGAATCAAATATTGTACAAGATTCTATTTAGATGATTCAATTCGATCGATAATAATAGAATGTATAAGGATATCTATTGTATTTGTAGAGAAATCTTTTTGTAAACAAGTTTCTATACAAGTCTATACGTTTGGAAATTACATGAATCTTTTCGAACCATTGTAACTAACTACCGTAAAATTCATAGTACGCATGAATATGTTCTATGAATTGATCTTGACATGCACTTTTCTACGCTTGTCTAGCTTTAAAATAGAATCTTTTCGTAATATCAAAGGACAATATAGTCACGACATTGAAAATGAGCAAAGTTTCCTTTTTCTCGTAATCTTATTGTTTTCATCATGTGTAGTTTCACTCATACCACTGATTATGAATACAACTCACATTTTTTGTTTTTGAATTTCTATTTGAAACAACAATTTCACTTTGGCTCGTCTACATTCTACACATCGATCAAGTTTATTTTTCAACAAAAATACGATGAATATCCAAATTGTTCGCTTCAATATAATAACCAATTAAATATACTTATTATTCAACGGGTTTTTAGTTATGACTATACTTGATATTGGATCTTTAAACATAATCTTAATGAGTTCTATTTACTAGAATTTCGCTATTGTATTTATTGAGAAATATAAATAATTAAGAAAAAACTATGATAATGTAAAAGGGCTTTCCCTGTGAATGTCATTTAATTCTAAGATGTATTTTTTCATAGCTAAATGAGACATAAGTAAAAATTAATACACGATTAATGAAGATCTCAAAAAAAATGCCCTTGGTTTTTCTTTATCATAGTGCATTCCATTTTTTTTTTATTTGATTAATATTCTATGGTTTCTTGTGGGAGATACTATTGTCTCCAGAGAGAAATTTTTTGAATAACTAATCAATACAAATTTTAAATTATATCTTTCTAATGCTATGCCCTACAAAGAGCGGCATCACACACTATGTTCTAGCAAAAGAAAATATTTCACCATGAAGATTTAACTTGATCTGTCGTACATATTGATAGGAAGACGATCATTTTAGAAAAATGAAGCAAGATTATAGTTACTCAATAATTAAAGATTGCTTCTAAAAAATCTATTATTTTCTTTATTTCTTAACATGATATTAGATCAGAATCCATCGGATCGTAAAATTTAGAAAATCAGGATTCATGTAGCAATTCCTTTTGTCAACAAGATTTTGAAGTCTGACTCTGTAAATATCCTCGATTCCACTTCATTGATGACAACTACTTTCAAAGTACGATCCGTTGGATTCCTCTCGAATTTCATACACGAGTGAAAACGTTAACAATAACATGAGAATTTTAAATTTTCTTTCAGCGAGGCATGCATTGTATCGGCGTCTGTTTCGAGTATTCATGTTAATATTTGAAATATCAATAGATAACGTGCCGGGAATGCTAAATTGGAATGAGCTTTGTTTCTCGTACATCTAAATATAGTTTCATAGAACTTGAGCGGTTGATTCCGAATATATAGTTGTAGTTTTCATTCGACCACTGTTTGACTGAATAAAAACTTGAACGATTAAGACAAATACCGTTTGTATGCTGAATTATTTTCTCATTTCAATCTTAGTTATTCTGTAAAGTTTTTGAAAGTATTTAAGTCTGATTCTGTATATAAAAACTGAATAGAAAAATTAAGGCTAAAAGAAATCCTATCCGATATAAATAGTTACATCAAGTCAAACAGAATTATATCAATGTGCATTCTTGTAAATCTATCGAGTTTTTGTGTAGTAAGAGATAATATCAAATGCGTTATCTTCGTTAGAATGTTTAGATTACAGGCTACAATAGTTAATGTTTAGTTTTTCTAGATTCCGGTTTTTAGTTCAGAAAATTTTCAATTTTCTCCCACGTTGGTAACATGAGGCGAAAGGAAGAATAATATGTTTGTATTAAATATTTTCTTTATCACGGTTCAGTTAAAAGACAAAACAGACAACATATTCGGGATCAGCGTTACAACGTGCATTGAACAATGTTAGTAGTTTTAGCAGCATCTCGAATTTTATCTCACGGTCGCCATCGATCTATTTCTCCCAAGAAAGAACGAATTCGAAAAACAAATATATGAATCAATGCAGTTTTTGAGACTGATTCCGAAGATGTTCCTTGTTTCTTATTCGGATTTGACTATTGGAATGAAAACTACTAAATAAATGCATATCTTTGTTTGTTTTGCCTTATGCCACTGTTGAAATGGAAAGAAACTCAATTTTCTTAACAAGAAAATCTAAACATTAACTATTGTAGCCTGTAATCTAAACATTCTAACGAAGATAACGCATTTGATATTATCTCTTACTACACAAAAACTCGATAGATTTACAAGAATGCACATTGATATAATTCTGTTTGACTTGATGTAACTATTTATATCGGATAGGATTTCTTTTAGCCTTAATTTTTCTATTCAGTTTTTATATACAGAATCAGACTTAAATACTTTCAAAAACTTTACAGAATAACTAAGATTGAAATGAGAAAATAATTCAGCATAAAAACGGTATTTGTCTTAATCGTTCAAGTTTTTATTCAGTCAAACAGTGGTCGAATGAAAACTACAACTATATATTCGAGATCAGTTTTTCATTTCTGGCACCATTCATACAATATTTTTGTAAGAAAAACATAACAGAGTTCTTGCGTATCTGTTTTTTTGATAATTTTTCATCATCTAACGAGTCATTTTGAGAATTCAAGTCGTCTTTTCAACATTTGTTCAATCTGCTCGAACAAATAAGGTTTGATGGCGTTCGTTCGATAGAACTTGTTTTATTGTTCAAAATTTAGTAGTCTAAATACGAATTTTTGATCAACTGTATCTAATCGAATAGAGCTAATCTATGAATTGAATCATGATCATACTGCTTCCAAGTGCTTTTGTTTCTAATTCAACTATGGAAATGTGAAACTTGAGACGCGTTTCTATAGATAACAGTAAGAATTTTAATAATTAATACTTGCATTTTATGTACTGATACTTGATATATGTCTGGCGTTAATAGTGAAATTCAACTACGCTACCAAAAATTACTCAGGAACATGTCAAAATAATATTCTATGATTCCATAATATATTACCAAATACATGTAATATCAAATGGGTAATATTTCATAGAGATGATGTTGATGCATATAACTAAATTCTATCAACTGATATCAATGCTCGCACTGCTTATGTATAAGTGTAACTTTGGTTTCTCGTAAAATGTCGTTATTATATTTCCAAATAAAACTTGTTCTTTCTGATGCATCAAATATCGCTGTAGTCATCAAGATGTTAACCGACATCATTTGAAATGCATGAACAAATGAGAAAAATATTTTCCTTATTATAGGCAATATGCATGAAAGTAAAAGTAGACGGTTCTAATCAAGCAAAAAATATCACTTGCTGATTATTTCAACTTGAAGAATGAATCAATTTTTACTACTTCACTTGTTGACAAATGTCAATTCAAAATTGTAGTACGTAAATCATTTTGCACTCTACGAAAAATAATAGACGTATTTTGGCCATTACATGATTTATTCTCAATGGCCAAATAAATTGTAAGTAATGCGCATTTTGTATTTGCGTCGTTGTCATACGAAGATCTTGTGTTTATATACGATATCTTCAAGTTTGATTTCAAGCAATAAAAGTTCGATAAGCGATCGGCGAACGAAGTACCCTCTCGACTATTACTAACAATGATTTTTTATTCCTACTTTATTAAAAATAATTTTGAAAAAGTCTACATTCAATGAAAATACTATCATATTTCATTATAGTTATGAAAAGATATTTCATAAGCATTGTTATGCAATATAACGAACAGTAGTGCGATAATGCAACAAAGAATAGAATGAAACATGGATTTCATCAAGTACATTATGGATGAGTGGATGGTTTAAGTATAGAAAATTATGATTCGAGTTATAACAAGCGACAAATGAAAGTTTCCTAATCACCATTTTTCAATCTTTTCAAAGCTCGAAGCGTTAGTCTCATTTTTAGAGCAAAGACACTTTTTTATCTGAATTACTTTTGGAAAGTTTCTATCATATTGGTACATAGATCACCATCAAGAATGCACGGAAGCGTGCATATCGACAGTATTCATGAAGAAACAAAACCCGAAGGCTATTGAACAATGCGTATCACACATAGGAAAGCATTGTGAGTTTTCGAGAGGAAAGTCAACATATGAGGCACATGCAAATGTCGGAAAAAAACAGCGATGCAATCTAGGATGTAGTGACATCTATTACTTTCGGCCCATCTTGAGTCGAAGGCAAACTTATGGCTCTTGCTTCTTTCTAATTCTGTTATAACAATATGCATTGTGAGTGATACGGTTGTACATGATGGTCTTGAGTCACATCGATACCAAAAGAAAGTCTTCAATCGATTATGATTTTATTCAATGGTCATGAAACATGAGATGCAAACATTTTTATGATCGAAATGACAGGCAAATGGTAAACTGATTTGTAATCGATGGCCATTAATGTCATGCCACTTCAGAGTCATGTATTGAGAAGTGTTTTTTATGTGAGAATATTTTTCTACGACATTTATTTTACGAAGATAAAATTCGATCAAAGTCCAATGATGGTAAACATTCAGTTTCAGTCTCGATCTTTTAATGATAACAGTTCAGTTCATTGCCAAAAATGAAATCATTAGAAACACAATTCGATGATTAATTGAGTCTGATCAATATGAATGCGCCGCCTATCTTTCTATAATACATACAAGTGGGATTCAATTGCGGAAATAGATGCATGAGTCATATCGTATTGCGGTTTTCTTGACAGACTCGGTTATATGTTACATTTTGATGCCACACGAGCGACTTTGCTTTACAAAGGCATGACGCTTATATGCAAAAATTAAGATAAAATTTAATAATCTTCTGTTATTTCTGTTTGGTCGATGTAAGTACTTTGATGTCTAATTGTCGAGATTTTGTACGTACTCGTTCATTCATATTTCGAAAACTTCTTAGAAAGAAATAATATCATACTTTCCATCGATTGAATCAATACTGATCTAGGAATTTTTTTCGAAATTTCAAGCTAGCGAACTTTAATCTTTACATAAATATAGATTTAGCGTTTCATATATTCGAATGATCTTTAATATAGTCAAAGATTTTTGTTATGTAATGTCATGAGGTTATGTAGTCGAAATTTAGGATTTAGTAAAGGCACGCAACCAGGTATTATGAGAGGTAAACGGGTGGTTGTCGTCAATAGAAAAAAGACACGTTTTGAATTATAAAAATAAACGAATATGTATCCCGTCTAGGTATTTCAGTTTTTATGGGCAAGTGATTATCCTTCTTCACATGCTGCTCTGACGGAGTTACTAATTTGGCACACTGTATTGGAAGATTTACACAAAAAACGATGTATACCGAAGTAGTCAGTTTCATTTGCCGGGAAAATGTATATTTTGTTTTCTTCGTATCCTTAGATTTCTTCTACTAAATTTTTTTATTCAATTGAAAAAAATATCATTAATTTTGCTTTTATACAATTTCTATTGGAACATGCATTTCTTGAATCCAATAATTTTAAAACAATGACAAACGATGGACATATCTTTCAAGACTTATATATCAACATGTTTTGTACAAAATCTCTCTCATGCAACGTCAGAAAACAAGAAAAGCAAGATTATAAATAATAATAAAATCTATATGACTCATTTATTACATAATACTGTATACTGTAGAATAAAAATGACCTGGACCTTTTCTTCTCTAATAAATGGCTGTAAAGTCGAAGAATATTCGGGAATAAGTTTATCTTCAAGTGTGTCAATACTGTTTGCATTTTGTTGTATAAAACACAACTGACAAAGTCGCAGAATATCAATACTTACTCTCATAAGACAGAAATTCTACTTATTCATCAATAAGGACCCTCAATTCTTGTCAACTGAATGTGAACATTTGCAAATATCAACAAAATGACGAGAAACTATCATCGAATGAAAGTTACCAATGGTAAACGATCATCAAACGTTTTACCAGTTTTTGTCGTTGCACCACAGCAAAATGGACGTCGCATGAGTACATTTATCAACGCTCAACGGCGATTGTCTCTGGTATCACAGATGTCTTTGCCACACGGTTCTGAATATCTTCCACAACAGCGATTACCACCCAATGGTTTAGAATCACAACAAAATATAATGTTGGCGAACTTAATACAACGAATGGACAATAATTCTAAACAGTTCAATGGCAAGTCAACAAAAAAATCGAATCCGTCTCAACATGGACTCTTATCTTACTTATGCTGCGCTGCTGATAAAGAGCAAAAATGTGTTGATGAAATGAAAAAAATTGGTGTCTGACATGATCTCATACAGATCATATATGACGATCGTTCAGAGGTGATATATACGTCAAGAAATCACCATTGGAACGCAATCATAGTTTGGCGAACATTTGACAATTTTTTATTTTTAAATACTTCAGCAAGAAACTGACTGTTTTAATATGAATATTGAAATGTTTTTATTATCGATTTTTATTAGAAATAAAGTTATTGTTAAAAATTTCACATTTATATATATGTGCTATTCATTAGTATAACGAGTAAGATGTAAAAATTTATAGAAACGAACAAAATAATTCCTATAGTTTTAGTCTTTTATTTTTGTTAATTAACCCGATCTCGAACTTCTTGTCCGATGTCCCAAAAGTGTGTGTGAATGAGTATAGAGACTATAGATGCAAGTAATACACCCATGAAAAATCATTCTCTTTTCAATCGGAAATATCGATCTCGGCGGAAAACATCGAAACACACAGAAAGTAAAAATGTCCAAGTAATGTGTAAAATAAAAATGCCGAACACATTTAAAGAGGTCAGCGGTAAAATTTCATAAAAAATAACAGCTTTGGGACTGTTCATGACTATTTGTACAAAGAAGTAGTTCGTGATCAATGTTGACAACTTCTGGCACTAAGTCTAATGCCAAGTGATGAAGTGACCAGTCGATTACAGCATTTAAAATCAATTGCATCAGAATCATCACATGTTTTACTTCTACCCAGACGATTTAATCTCACAGTAAGGTTCGGCAAGATCTAATAGGATATTCGTCGGATTCCGGGTTGAGGACCGACGGTAGGATCCCTGGTATCGTATCCGAGAGTCGGAATCCGTTGACAATCCAAGCACTTCCAACAATTGGATTCATTAGGTTTTGTATCGGTTAGATTCCTATAGGATTTTTGTCGGAAACTATTGTGTGCGCTCCTGCCCCATTGGTTCGATCCCAACGAGTTTCCTACTGTCATTTTTTCGCAAAATTCGAATGGATCCCAGGACATCTGACAGAATCCGATAATATACGACTATATGATGTACGAATCAAGCAAAGTTTCTGGCAATTTTGCTAACTTTAATAACAGTGGGCGTAGATCTTCGTGCGATTTAACTCGATGTTTATGCTTATTTTCCTAACCATTACTCTTGCCAACATACGACCAGTTACTCCTAGTTAAGCGAGATTTTCTTTGTAGTGTCATAATGATCCCTTAAGTTGGGAGAAACTTCTGAATCGTGTTTTTTCTCCTGTTTTTTGGTGAAATGAATATACGAAGAGTGACGACCGGCTTTCTGTGTTTTCGTTGCGTGTTGATGTTTCGAACTTATGGGTGTCATTGAAGGAGAGCAATGTGTGGAATTAATAGAATTGGTGTTTTTAATTGAGTGAAAGAAACAGCGGGTAATGGTAAAGTGAATTTATATTAGTCTGTTTTGTTATTAGGGACTTTCTATAAGGAATTATTGTAAAGAACTGTATAGCTTGAGGGTTCCTTGCTGTTTGGATAATTATCATTACGGAATATTTTATAAATGAGCTGTTGTCAGTGGCGGAAACAGTTGACGGCTAGGGTTGGCTCAGCTCCCCTACGAACCTTTGAGCTACCCCCTTTCCCCTAGCGAGATTTTTGAAAAGTACATTTTTTCTATTTTCATTATTTCCATGACGTATATCAATCGCCTCGTCCAAACATAACGCTATTACGTTTTTGACATTTGTCTAATTATTTCAGAAAATGAGAGAGGTAGAAAGCTACTTAGAACACCCTTCAAAGCAGCTTATCTTGCTCTATTTGTTATGTAAGAATGAATGTTTTTCATTGAACTTTCGAACCTTGAGAAGCTGTTTTGGTAGCGTAACACTCTTACATAGAATGATCTTTTTCTTTAAGCGAGGTTTATCAACCTCTCGAGTATTACTTCAAATAGAATGCATATAAAGCCAGCTTGTAGAGGATCGAATAGGTTATCAGGCATTAAAAAAGATTTTCCTGAACTAGTTTTCCTCATTCGAAAAATACGAAAAAAACAAACTTAACACAGTAACACTGAGTTTTTGGTTGACAAAATTTGAAACACTTCAAATGTGCTCAGAAATATTTAATTTTTATACATGTTAAGGTTATTCTCGTACGTATATCGTTCTATAGAAGAATAAAGTTGCTGCATCGCAACGGGAAGTCATTAGCTGTATGGTAAATTGGAAACTGTTCAAGAACATACACTCTAAAAAAGTAGGTATTTTACCAAACCCCCTAAAAAGGTTTGGTAGATTTCAAAAAGCTTGCAAATGGATTCAAATGCTCAAAAAAAGATTTTTTAATTCTGCGAAACCTTTAAAAGTTCTTCCTCTGGGCACACGGGAAGAACCTTTTTCGTGCGAAACCTTTTTAAAGTTCCGTAGAATAAAAAAACGTTTTTTAAAAAACATATGAAGCCTTAAAGATTCCGTATTAAATTCTAACGACTTCTTACTGAACACTAATGGTTTCGCACTAAACCAGTAGAATTAATACGGTACCTTTAAGGCTTTGTATTTTTTTTTAAAACGTTGTTTTGCTCTACGGAACTTTAAAAAGGTTTCGCAGAATTGAAAAATCGGTTTTGAGCATTTGAATCCGTTTGCAAGCTTTTTGAAATCTACCAAACCTTTTTAGGGGGTTTGGTAAAAAGCCTATTTTTTTAAAGTGTAGAAGTGGCTGAGAGAGATTAGAGCAAAAAATTAATAGATAGACGTTGATTGAAGTATCTTTATAATTGGAAAAAGATTCCAGCACTTGTTCTCACCATTTTTTCAATTGAAAGTAACAGATTTCCTGTGCACTTTCACTTTTCTGTTAAGAATGTGTAAGTACACCTAGTCTCCTATAGCAGCACTTTTCCAGTGCGTAAAATGAAGGGAGTATTGGCTCACATAAGTTTTCCTATTCAAAACAACATAATTTCTATGCGTTCTCCTTTTTCCACTGGGAATATGTATGCATACGTAGACATCTTGTATCTAATCGCAGCATTTTCTTTCAGGATTTTCGCAAGAGAAAGTAACATTTATCTTATGAGTTTTCTTTTTTCTGTTAATTAATTACATTGAGTGATGGTACATTGAATGGGGATATACATCTATTGCCTGTTTGATATCATTTTTGACTTTTCATGAATTTATCTGGTGTGAGTGTTCATTTCTGATACCGATTGAATTGTTACTGAACCCTCACGGCTTATCATTTTTCTCACACCGATAACATTCTTCCATTTGTCCATAAAAATTATGCGCTATCATTTAACTTTTCTGCCATTTAATATCATTTTTGCGTCGCATATATGTGGATGTAGATGTTTTCATGTGTTTGAATGATCATGTTTCATCGACAATCTGTGATGCTTTGAAATTGTAACTATACGAGTGAGGGGCTATTTTTGTCGATTAGAGTTGTTGCGTATAGTATGATTATGTTATACACAGTTGGGGGCATTCTTGACACCGATCGAATTACTGCATAACCCTCATATCTTAGTAAGTTTTTACCGAAGTGTTTTTTTTGAATATTTCGTTTCAGCGAAAAACGAAATTGTCAGTGAAGTGATCCTCTCCCAGGAGAATCATTCCGACCATTGGATCCGATCGAATCCGACAGGCATCCGATCATGTTTCTATCGGAGTTTCTCTTATTCGACGAAATCCCATCGGATTCCTGGTTGCGATTCCTGATTCGGATCCCTAGTGTTGGATTTTATCGTATCCTACCATCGGAATCCGATTGGATTTCATCGTGTGATCAGACAGGCCTTTATTGTTGGGTTTAAATGC
This sequence comes from Rotaria macrura, assembly GCA_900239685.1. Taxonomy (NCBI): domain Eukaryota; kingdom Metazoa; phylum Rotifera; class Eurotatoria; order Philodinida; family Philodinidae; genus Rotaria; species Rotaria macrura. Next base: position 7,209 of record OENT01002141.1, on the reverse strand, counting down.
TAATTCGTACTCAAATAAGAAAATAGGTTTCTTCCGTCGGATCCGTTACTGTTTCCACAACCCGGATTCCCATAAGATTTCATCGGATCGTAGGATCCGATCGGATCCGATCGGATTCGGTATGGGATTCATTCACCTAGGAGTGGCATGACAGTTAGTTGCATATGATGCCTCGTACTAAATGATTTCAGTCTTTTGAGAATAGAATAGTGAGATCGAAGATTCATATCAATAATTATCCTTCAGTTCCTTTGTTTTAGAAATTTTAGCGGAATTTTATTTTGTAATGTTGTATTTAAATTATCATGAGCCTATATTTATTTAACATTGGTGAGTTTCATCAAACAACAGTGAAATACAGCACCGCATTTATTAACATTTTCAACACGTTTACTTTCATTGATAAGCCATCCACATATCAGCTATTCAAAGATTTTTCTAATTTTTTTCGAATATATTTGTTCGAATCCAGATGGTTTCGGCAAAGCAATGAAACGTATCATACCTGAATACCAAGATTCACACTCTCAGAAAAACATTCAAAACTCGCTCTGTCATAGGTTGAAAAATATTCGTTTTGCAGTCATGATCAGTTTTTTTTGTTTTTGTCCTTTAATAGAGGGGAGAGTTTTTGAACTTATTCGTGTACCTCAGCAATGTAATCGATGAATAATAGCGAACAAATAAAATAAAAAATGAGATTAACCAAGATGTAGGGTTTTACTTTTACGGAGTAATATGAAGAGAAAGTACCATCCCTATTTAGCAATCATTTAAACGCCACTCGTGGTTTTCTAATCAATGAATATTTAAAAGCAGCGATACTCTGTCGGAACATGACGTCGATCAATTTATTTGACTGTGTTGGTGTGATAAAACAGTGTACTTTAAATCTCTGTTGACGCTATCGTTTCTTCCATATCAACATTGGTATGTCCATATGATCTTAAAGAACAAAAATTGAATTGTCGATGTCGCATTACTTTTGTATTTTTTCTATTCCTGTCGAAAAGAAAACACCCACAAGTTCACTGAAATTTTCGATGAAAAAAAAACATTATTAACAAAAAACAAGGTATCCAAGGCGTTTGCAATCAATAACAAAAGAAGTTATAACGTTGTTGAATTTTTTTTTCTTTCATATGTGTTTTTGATTAAAATCTAAGTTTGGATTCTCTTTGTTAGCAAGCTAATGCTTATTGCGTTGTTGAAATTACTTACTGTGATCCAGAATCATTTATTCAACGAGAAAATTCTCTTTAAAAACCGACGATAAATAAGTTTTCTGTTGTTAAGCAAAATATATTCGTATAAGCCTAAGTGATCGATCAATTGTGTGTCGAGTTAAACTCGGTAAACGTAGTTAATTAGTGATTTAGTATGACCGATACTGGAAACCTATCTATCGTATGCATAGACGATAATGGTTAATCTTGAACCAACTAATATAGCAATTTTGAATGAGAATATCTAAAAAAAAGGTTTTGATTAAGACATTCTTATCTGCGGGAGTAAGAATTGAAAGTCCTATTGAATTCACTATTAAACAGTAATCCGAACTTTTCCAGCACGATTTTGGTCGTACTTCACGTATGAAGATTCTTACTACATCCGATGACTTTCAATCAATGACTACATGTCATTGGATATTTATTGACTCAAAACCATACATACAATGGTAATATGGAGACTAAAAGCGTTCGAAAGTTCTCGATGAGACCACACAATCATTTCAACATTAATCTGCAGTCTTTTACTTCTTTGCCAGAGAAAGCCGAAAAAGAAGTATGCCATTAACGAGAGCGGGTGAGATTTCTACTGTAATAATGGCATTCTGTTTTTCATTACTTTTGAAATTTACAACAAGAACTTGCATATCTTTTACAATTCTGTTCTCCTTCGTGTAATCAATAATATCACCTTCATTTTTCTTCATTTAGTTTATCGAAACATATGAATCTCGTTCTAATGTGTATGAGAAAAATCTAATTAAGATGGAAAATTGAAATAATCCTGTGTTTTCCTGATAGACAGAATACGTTCACTGTGAGAAGCACTCGATTAATGAGTACGAAAATAAAAAAATCAATAATAGATGTCTTCATAAATTGTACACCTAGGATTGAATCATGCGTTGTGCTAGTGACAGTAAAACTCAAAGTACTAGAAAAGACGATTGTACATTTTGATTATTTCAAATTAATGAACGCAGCAGACAAGTTTTCATTTCTTGTATGTTGTGTGAATACAGACGAAAATACTATTTTCTGTCGTGATAATTACTTTAAGAAAACAAACGATGTAATTATGCGACATCGCATTTTAAATTTGAATTTGAATTATATGATTCAGTTCATGATACATGCAGAAATCATGATTGTAATCATCGAACTTAGCAGCTTCGATGGTCAAATTGCATGAAATACATCATACAAATCATTCAATATTATCATAGGATCAATACATAATTTCCCACCATATTTCTTGTACCAAGTTTATGGTACTAGAACGAACACTCAATAAAAAGTTTTAGGTTGAATTGATAATACTTGGGAGGAAAACTGTTGACAATGTTTTTCTAGACCTTTGAGAATATGTTATTGAAATGTTTGATCCATTTTTGAACTCTAATAGGATAATTATACATGGTTAATTTTAGTAACCGTAAAGTTTGCTAGATATAATCCAAGAGTTCTTCAACGTCAATCTAACATTTTCTGTTGAATTGAATTAATTGTTTAGAATGAGTGGTACCTGGGAAAATAGAAATATATGTTCGACTCTCTGCTCTAGTGACAAACGAGTCTATTGTGTTTCTGAATTCGATCTTACCACCAATATGTTATTGCGAGGGCTTAAAATGAAGAAAAACGATAATTCAGCTTGCGGTACTGCAGTAGCTTGTTTTTTCGTTCCTGCTTGAAAAAAATCTTTTAATGAAAGTAAGATTTCAATGTAATGACACTTGAATCAACAAGCGAAGACGAAAAATTCAACGCAAGTTAGAAAGAATAACCATATTGGCAACGGTAATGCTGCTAAAATTCTTTCTCTTTTTCTTTTTTTTTGTTTACAATCTTCTATTCCGGTTATAACTTGGTGAAATTTGTTGCCAAAAGTAAACTAAAAATTGCCAACAAGCTTCGCATATATTAAAAGAGCAAGTAAATTTAGTTGTTCCCCACATAATATTTTCAATCACACATCACATGACACACGCCGTGAACGAAAAGGTACGACGACGAATTGCCGAAAACTACACGGTTGTATGGGTCGATGCAAGCATTGATCCCAGCAACCTTGATTGCCAAAACACACTCATGGAGCTGCGGAGTGTTGTAAACCAAGTTGAGCAATGCATAAATGCTGAACAGTGCATTGAACAACTTGAAAAAAGCGAAGAAGAGACCATCTTTGTGATCTCTTCCGAGGTACTCGGTCAGCATCTGGTGCCAGATATTCATGGTATGCAGAAATTGGATGCCATCTACATCTTCTGTGACAACGAAAAACACCATCAACAATGGGCACAAAATTGGCCAAAGATCAAAGGCGTCTATAACTCAATCAAGGCTATCTGTGAAGCATTGAAAGTGGCAGTAGACCAATGTAATCAAAACAACATCGCAGTAAGCATTACAACTCCTCAGTCCAGCGGCTCCAAAAAAAGTCTCAATGAGTTAGAACCGAGTTTCATGTACACACAAATCTTTAAGGAGATTGTCCTTGGAATGGTACACCGTCCGGAAGCCATTAAAACGATGGCTAAATTTTGCCGCGAAGAATACAGCGGAAATAAGAGAGAAACACGACTGATCGCTGATTTTGAACGTACATACGAACCATCAAAAGCCATCTATTGGTACACACGTGACTGTTTTACATACAAAATGCTCAATAAAGCATTACGAACACTCGATTGTCGTGCGCTCATAAAAATGGGCATTTTCTTACGGGATATACATCAACAAATAGAACAACTTTATAGAGAACAAGTCAGCAACTTCGATGCGAAGCCACTTTATCGTGGTCAAGGCTTATCGAAAGATAATTTCGACAAACTGGCTGCGAGTAAAGATGGTCTTATATCGTTTAATAACTTTGTTTCGACAAGTCGAAACAAAGACAAATCAATTGAATTTGCTACATTGTTAATAGGAATAAAAGACATAGTCCCAATTCTTTTCACTTTGACAGTAAAACCTCAAACGACATCAACTCCCTTTGCATCCGTCCGAGAACACAGTGCGATCCCGAAAGAAGATGAAATACTATTCACAACACACAGTGTATTTCGAATCGGAGATATGAAACAAATGACCGACGATAATCGTCTATGGGAAGTACACCTCACTTTAACAGATGATAATGATCCACAATTATCAGACCTTCAAGAAACATTACAGAAGGAGATTGACGGTACTGGATGGTATGGCATGGGAGACCTCATGCTCAAAGTCGGTAATTTGGCGTCAGCAGAAGATATTTACACAGAACTCCTAGAGAATGCACTCAGTGAAACTGATCAAGCTCATATTTTCCATATGTTTGGAATGTTAAAACAAAACGGAGGGAACTACACAGAATCAGCTACATTCTATGTCAAATCCCTTAGCATCTATCTAAAAACCCTACCAGATGATGACCCTTCTTTAGCTCCTACATACAGCAACATCGGACTTGTCTACAAAAAAATGTGTGAATACACGAAAGCACTCGAATATTACGAAAAAGCCCTTGAAATAAGGAAAAAAGCTCTGCCTCCGACGCATCCAGAGTTGGCTACTACGCTCAACAACATCGGTTTAGTGAAGAAAAACATGGGTGAATACACGAAAGCACTTGAATATCACGGAAAAGCACATCAAATCTACGAAAAATCTCTGCCTCCGATTCATCCAAATTTGGCTTCTTCGTTCAATAACATGGGATCAGTGTATAGTGACATGGGTGAATATACAAAAGCACTTGAATACTACGAAAAAGCCAATGAAATAAGGAAAAAAGCTCTGCCTCCGACGCATCCAGATTTGGCTTCTTCGTTCAACAATATTGGTGGAGTGTACAAGAACATGAGGGAATACACAAAAGCTCTTGAATATTACGAAAAAGACCTTGAAATAACGAAAAATGTTCTGCCTCCGACTCATCCCGATTTGGCTACTTCGTTCAACAACATCGGAGGAGTCTACAGCTCCATGGGTGAATACACGAAAGCACTTGAATATTATGAAAAAGCACATGAGATCAAAGAAAAAGCTCTGCCTCCGACTCATTCCGAGTTAGCAGCTTCATTCAACAACATTGGGGGAGTGTACAGTTCCATGCGTGAATACACGAAAGCACTTGAATATTATGAAAAAGCAAATAAAATCTACCAAAAAGCTCTACCACCGACTCATCCCATATTGGCTATTTTGTTTAGCAACATCGGATTAACGTACAACAACATGGGTGAGTACACAAAAGCACTTGAGTATCACCGAAAAGCACATCAAATCTATGAACAAGCTCTGCATCCGACTCATCCAGATTTGGCTTCTTCGTTCAACAGTATCGGAGGAGTGTACAACAACATGGGTGAATACACGAAAGCACTTCAATACTACGAAAAAGACCTTGAAATAACGAAAAAGGCACTGCCTCCGACTCATCCCGATTTGGCTTCTTTGTTCAGCGACATCGGAGGAGTGTACAGCTCCATGGGTGAATATACGAAAGCACTTGAATATTACGAAAGAGCTCATCAAATTTATGAAAAAGTTCTGACTCCGAGTCATCCCTGGTTGGCTACTTCGTTCAACAACATCGGTTTAGTGTACAACAACATGGGTGAATACGCGAAAGCACTTGAATATTACGACAAAGGGCTGGAAATACGAGAAAAGGCGTTATCTCCGACTCATCCCGAAATGGCTATTTTGTTTAGCAACATCGGATTAGTGTACAACAACATGGGTGAATACACAAAAGCACTTGAATATTACGAAAAAGACCTTGAAATAACGAAAAATGTTCTGTCTCCGACTCATCCCGATTTGGCTACTGCGTTCAACAACATCGGATCAGTGTACAGTGGCATGGGTGAATACACGAAAGCACTTGAATATTACGAAAAAGGGCTTCAAATACGGGAGAAAGCTCTGCCTCCGAATCATCCCAATTTGGCATCTAGTTACTTGAACATTGCTGCTTGTCAAGAACCGATGGGTGATTACACTGCAGCGAGAAAAGCTCTTGAAAAGGCGATAGAAATTCAGCGGAAATCATTAGAAGAAGATAATCCAGCATTCTCCCACACATACAGCAGATACGGGAGTGTTTATCGCAGTATGAAAGATTACAAAAAATCACTCGATTACTTTGAAAAGTGTCTTGCTATTGATGCAAAAACATTACCGGAGAAGCATGCGTACTTTGGCATTAGATTGACAAATATAGGTGATGTTCATGGGTTACTCGGAGATTTTGAAAAAGCACTTTCATTTCATCAAAAAGCACTGGCTATTCAAGAAAACGTGCAATGCAGCCCACTTGATTGTGCAACTACGTACACAAATATAGGTGAAACTTATCGCGAAATGAAAGATTACACTGTGGCATTAACATATTTTCAGAAGTGTGTTAGCATACGTGAAAAGAAACTGCCAGCAAGGCATCCTGATTTAGCTGTTGTATATCACAATATTGCCAAATTATATTTTGATACTCGTGAATATAGTTCGGCAATAAAATATGTTCAACAAGCAGTTGATATTGCTCAAGAAAAATTACCATCAAATCATCCTCATCTGCTGGACTACAGGAAAACATATGAAGATATTCGAAAAAAATTGTAAACCTCGTCTTTTTTCTTCATCCCATTTGAATAAACCTGATTGAATTGTTTCTCGATCGTCAATTTCGTTATGAGATGTACGCGTGCGCGACCATGGAGAATGTCCTTGGTGTGTCATGTTACAACAGAGGAGACTATGCTTGATAGGTATGTCAATGACCATAGATGTACGGACGTAGAACGTGAACAGGGATCTATGAACATATAGCCCAGGCAAGCAAAAGACGGGTAAAACGACTAGTCGATTTTCGAGTCGTGACGAAGCGACCTGTCTCGTCTTTTTCTCAAAACCGACTGGAATAGGACTAGTCTGCAATCATTAGAGTCTGCATCTCACGTCACGAGCACTTGAAGGACTGGCGTCATTCTGT